>WSFP011555603.1:0-11183 GCA_009831015.1 Picea engelmannii
AGCATGCTTGGCTTCATGTGTTGATGATTGCTTTATCTTGAGTATCTTTAATTCCTACACATGCGAGTAAACGTGTTAGTATATTGTATATCTTGTATTTAGCTTAGTCTTAATCTGTACATCTTAAGCATTCTTTTGTATATTTTGTATCCAGTCTAAGGTAGCTTTCTATCTGATATATTCTTTGTGTCTAGTTGTATCTATCTTGTTGTAATACTTTGTAACTTGTAATTATCTTGTAATGAACATCTCCTTAACTTAGTTGACCCCATTGCCCAATCTTAGGCACTAGTCTTAGTTGCCCTAGGAAAAGGTCTGACTCTCATACTTAGGCTAGATTTCCCTTAACCTTTTAACTAATTAAAATCAACTCCTAGAACACTTAATCGTAAATCTCATCTAGTAACTAGGGTCTACCTCCCTTGGCTTCCCTAGGAGTTAGCCTAGAAGGAAGAGGTTCAAGTCAAAGTGACAGCATGGGCTTTGAACCTAGGCATTGTGCCTCCGAGGACACACTAAGTGAGCAGGACTTAGCTCACGTTTGCAAGTGTGTATAAGGACGACAACAGACCCTAGTTACTAGATGCGATTTACGATTAAATGTTCTAGGAGTTGGTTTTAATAAGTTAAAAGGTCAGGAGGAATCTAGCTTATGATGTTAAGCAGCAAATGCAAGATGCAACAGTTATGTATGACAATCAGGCCTTTTCCTAGGACAACTAAGACTAGTGCCTAAGATTGGGCAAGGGGTCAACTAAGTTAAGGGGATGTTCGTTACAAGATAATTACAAGTTACAAATGTTACAACAAGATAGATAAACTAGATACAAGATACACAAAAAGAATGTTTAAGATATATAGATCTAAACTAAGAGAAATAAAAGATATACAATACTAACAAGTTGCTTGAAATGTGCTAGAAAGAAGATATTCAGGATGAAAAGACCGTCAACACATCAAGCCAAGCATGCTCACAATAGATAGAATTCTATTGGACTGCTTATCAATGGCATAAAGATGCAAAGCACTCAAGACCCAGTCAAGAGAATGCCTCCAGGTGGATGCGTACTTCTTGAAGGATCACACCACAAATACAGGAATACAAAATAGATGAAAGCTTTAAAAGTAAAGTGCTTCAGATGATAAAGATATAACCACTTAGATATTATTCTACAACAGATAAATTGACTTGCATGGGATAAAAAGATAATGAGGTCCATGTGCTTGCAAGTGTGAAATTGAAATGCCAATGTTGTAGACCATAGATTGAGTTAAGTGATTGAGTGAGATTTATTTTAATCCTATGTAGGTGTCAACCCAAAACTTTCCTCCCCCAATTACCAAGTGACTGTTGGATGCTCAAGAAGTTAGGCAACAAGTCCCACCCTAGCTTCACAGGTCAGCCCTAAGATCAGAGTACTCCCAGAAAGGACGCTGCGTGTCGTGAGACCGTCCCCGGCCTAGCACCTTCCGTTGCCTTCCTCCGACCCCGTTGTAAATGGTGAAGATGGTTGGTAATGGTGTCCTATTAAGTCTAATTAATTTATTATTAGACCTATGAGCTAAGTATTGCAATGTGTGTTTGAATGCTTGTAGCTTGCTCAAAAAGTTGCCAAAGTACTGGAAAATGAGTGTGAACTCTTAAACGATGAAATTGCAAAATAAGTTCGTAAGTGTTGGGTTGTTGCATGTAAATATTAAGAACTGAAAATGCGTGTGAAACTAAAAATAACGATTATGTGAAGGCTGAATCCTTTAAACAAATAGGTTGCAAGTTAAATTGTTTAATTAGATTGGTGCATGTGAAAATAAAACAATGGAAATAACTTGCAGAAAATGAAAGACGATTACTTAAGAGATTATGTAACCGACATGTGCATGAATGTGTGTAAGATAAAGATTAACGATATGTAACTTGCATGCAATTGAAAAAGAGATTTAATCTAAGCCTCCACGGGCTCTAAGCTAGCATATTTTATGAGATCTACTTTAGATAATTTTAAGTTAAGCATGCATGTAGAGATCACAACTAATCTAGCTAAACTAAACAAGGAAAGACAAAAAACAAATCTAACTAAACTTGCAAAGTAAAGACTGAAAGGAAAGGATTGCAAGCCGCTTGGGTACACTCCTTTGGGCTTGCATACATTTATTTAGAGAGAAGAGAAATAAGAGAAATTGTTACCACTCTTGAAAGGAGGACCGGAAAGGTGTGTTGTGCTTGAATTTGGGCAGCATGCTCTCTTGTCCTGGCGAGAATCTGCAAAAATCAACAAGCTATTGCTTGCTGATTTGAGCTGCAACACACTCACAAATGATTATGAAATTTCTGTTCTTCAACAAAAACTTCGTACATATAAAAACCAGAATTTTATATTGATTAAATGACCTATCTAAGCACGTTAGATACCAAAATATGAAAGTGAAAGGAGGAAGAAGAACAAAAAATTGTTTGTGAAGTGTAAATGAAGATGAGGGTAGATTCGTCATTGAACCTATCCCAACAACTCCCTAGAGATGATCCGCAAAACTTAAACCCAAAGTGAGATGGAACAACAGATAATATCTTGCATGCAAAGATAATACAACATAGTTTATATTATAAGCATGCACGAAATATATCGATGGGCAACTACACTATTGCCTCACCTAGCCTAGTAAACTAATTTACTTAAGCAACTATTGATCAAAACACATAAAGATTTAAAAATGATATCACCTCACAAATAAGTGGCACATCCAGACATTTTGAACGCCACAATTCCTCCAAAGCTATTTCTGTATTATTCAATGGGAAGAGGTTGTCGCAACCAAGTTGCTCCAAGCCTTTCAAGAACCAAAACTAGTGAAGCAATATATCAATAGTGAGAGAGAGAAGGAAGTGGAGAATTTGGTAGCATAACAATACTGTGAGAGAAGGTGCTAAATGAGGGAGTGAGAGGTTTCTTTTATAGCTTTGGGAGACCAAGAGACCCCTCTTGGATCTTCAACACTTGTCAAAGATCCAAAGGGAAAGACAACTCAAAGGGAAAACGCACCAATGAGAGCGTGAGCTTTTAGGGTGAGGAGAAATGGAATGTGAGATGAGTGGAAAAGGAGAAAGAAAGGAAAGCTAGGCGAATTGGGTAAGAGGAGGCCCACACATGCCTTAAGGGAGATGTTTCTTGCTTCCACAAGAGATGTTTCCAATTATCCAAGAGAAAGCGTGAGTTAGAAAGGGAATGCGTGAGCTTTTGAGAGGGCATGAGGTAGGAGTGTGGGAGGAGTGTGGAGTCCACACTTCTTGGATGATGTGGAGGGGATAAGAGGGATGTAAGCTTGAAAGGAGGGACCCATGCTTTCATCCAAGATAAGTTTCCAAACTTAAAGTGGGAAGGGGGACGTAAGCTTTTAAGAGGAAACATAAGCTTTAAGCGGGAATAAATTAAATGAGGTGGGTAAAGGGGTGTAAAGGTTTTAGGAAAGGGTTAGGTGGGTTAGGTGGGGTCTCTCTCACTAACTGTCACACTAACTTTACCTTATTTGACTAATTATTACAAAATTGACATTTTCCCATGTCCTGGGTTTAGCAATTAAAATTGTTGTTTTCCGACTAAAACTCCTAAGTGGACAAAACCCTAACAAAACTTGTCTGATTGAGTTGAAACTTGGTCCAAGGGCATAGGGGGTTTCATTATCTTTCTTTTGAGTACAAATACACCTATCAAAAGCCCAGGGACCTAAGTTTTACATTAATTATCCAGAATTAATTAATTAATTTAATTCCCAACCTTAGGAAAAACTAATTAATTAAAAAAAACCTAGCTAGACTTGACGGAAAATCACGAAATTTGGCGTGCTGTCTTATATGGTCATTTACAACATTCCTAAACACTAGCTACCTAAGGATGACATCATTAGAACGCCTTTCACCACTTTGGAGGATTTATTGCTAGTGGGAGTGAAAAACTCAAGGGAGATTAACCCGGCTGGTTAGGCCACATTAACCTCCTGAAGATAAAAAACACTCAGTGAAAGGAACTCTCCTAATGAAGAAATCCTAAGGCAACTGACCTAACCATGATCCATGTAGACCTATTACAATATTAACCCACGCAGGGGTGCAGTAATCCCGCTTACAAAACTGTGTGTTGGAGCAAAAAAATGCCCTGTAGAACCAAAAAGTCTTCGACTTGTTTGCATTTGATGATGCATATCTTCATGGTACATGGAGTTGACCCCCTAGTTCAAGAGGCAGTCAACAGGCCCAACCAGACAGGGAGAGACAAATTCCTTCCGACCTATTTGAAAGGAGGCCAAGGTGCTTCCAGTGAGACAAATCTCATGATTTTCTGACGGGTAAAACACCCAGGGTGTGCCAGTTCATCAGTTTATAGTGCGTGGGGGTTCAAGCATCCATCCAGGGTTCTGACAGTGCACCAGAGAGTCAATGTCCCATCTCTGAGGTAGGGGGAGTTGTGCTAGGGAACAGGGCGACCCATATGAGACAGATCTTAGCTCGTTCCGACAAGTATTGCTACCAGGGAGAACTTTCCAGTCTCCTGCAACAGTTTTGCAACACATTTTTGGTTGCATGCAACGCTTCCTTCCGTGCATGCAGTGGATCTACCTTGTAGATCTCAGATCCATCCATCTAGCATCGTTATCGGTATTTTTCAGTATCTTGTTTTGTATTCCAGTTAAGATCGACATCTATAAAGATCTAGCTGAAGAGATTTGTTTAAGTTTCCGCATATTGTCGCATATTGTCCGTTATTTTGCTTAATAAAATTGTGAGTTGGTTATGGTTCCAAATCTATTTGCATGCACTGTATAAAACTATTAAACGCAAAAAAACACATCCAGAAACCTTTTGAAACTTAGCCAGAAACCCCAACACATCAGATCTGTAGTCACAACCTCAGAGTTAGCAGTTGATATCTAGATCCAAAGATCCGGGGATATTACAGTGGTATCATATCCTTCTTCTTGCCAGCCTGTGAAGAAGCACTTGACTCATGACCTCATGCTTCCGAGAACATGTGAAGAATACCTAGAGGGAAGAGGTCACATAAAGGACGAATGCGTTCAATACCATAGGGGTCACAATAGAGACAAAAGGGACAGAAAAAGGAGAGACTACACTCCCTTCCATATCCATTCAGATACAGAGCTAGAGACAGAGGACAGAGACAAAAATCATATCAGTTCAAGGACAAAGGCCGAAATAGAAAGTAAGATGGGTGACATACATGATATTTCGGAGGGCAAGGGGAAAGGCCCAGAGGTCCCTTACGACAATACCCATGCTATGTTGAATGATCTCGCCAGAGGGCAACGAGACATGATGAACACCATAACAGAGATGGAAATCAGTACACAACTGATCTAGAACAACGTGGGCACGATTGGTGCAAACATCGCAGGTGGAACGAGTGGTTCCATGGGACACTAGGGAGGTGGAGCCAGTGGATCCAATGGGAACCTAACAGGGTCGAGTGGACACCAGACACCCACTCACACCTATATCTTAGTGGGGAAAATTCCCAGGCCACTCTTTCCGCAGTTCCAGGGGAACAACAGATTGGACATCCAGGACAGGGACAACAGATGGGATAGGTCGGACAGGGGCAGGCAGGCCAGAGAGATCCGTTTGCAGAGTACAAAAGGGATTACTTGGTACTGGAGCCATAGTTCCACGCCGACATGAGCTTGATGAACTACTGTTTGATCAGATATTGAAACAGGCCCAGGGAGGCATAGATGGGTAACATGCAGTCGCAGAACATGGATTTTATCAAGAAAGTGGGGAAACTGACCATTCCTTCTTTCGATGGTTCTGCTAAATGTTCAACTCAGGCATGGGTGCAAAAACTTGACACATGCTACAAGCTTAATCAGATGACAGAGTCGGAGGCGATAAGCTTCACTACATTACACTTGGAGGGGGAAGCCCATGAGTGGTGGTATCACGGATTAGTGACTTTGGGTCACAATCACATCACATCCTACCTGGATTTCGCTGAGAGATTGATGGAGGGGTTTGATCGGAGGGCTCTAGAACTCCACTTCAGAGATTTGACACAGATATGACAGACCGGATCAACCGAGTCCTTCATTACAGAGTTCCAGAGAAAGGCCGTAGCCGTGACTGATATTTCTGAGCATAGATTAGTGATGCTCTTTACTAAGGGGTTGACTGAACCATTGAGAGGTTGGGTGAAAGCAAACCTCGCACCCTTTAGGATGCCATAATGCGCACTAGAGTTATGGGAGAATCAGTGAAAAAAACAAAAACCTTTTCAAAACCCTGTCCCACACAAAGACAAGGATCAAAGACCCCCTCAAAGGGATTGGAAAGGCAAAGAAAAACTGGATGATGAGACCAGGCGTGAGCTTAAGAGGAAGAAGTTGTGCTTCACTTGTAGAGATTTGTGGGTTCCAGGACACAGATGCATGGGCAAGGGACATATCCACTACATTGAGGTGGCATCAGATAGTGATGATGATGAGGAGGAGATCAGACCCACACCAGACAATGATTCTTCTAGTTTAGAGGAGGAGCATGCACATGAGGAGGGACAACCTCCAAAGACACTCTAGTCGCAGGTAGGACCACAGTCAGGTGGGAAGGTAAAACCACAAGTACCAGCGAAGGGTGGAGTCATAGCAACCCTTTTGGGAGTACCTAGATATGACACCATTAGACTCAAGGGACTCATTCAGGGATAGCGTGTCACAACACTAGTGGATGGTGGGGCAACCCATAATTTTATAGATGCAATATTAGTATCCAGGAGAGGGTTACAGTCTGAGGAGTTTGAGGGATTCACTGTAGCAGTGGTAGATGGATACACCATGACTTGCTTGGACAAGATACCAGATCTGGAAGTTAAACTAGGTAACTTCACTGTGACAGACACCTTCTATGTAGTTGACTTATCAAAGACTGATGCGGTATTGGGCGTTCAATGGCTGTACTCACTGGGCGAGATTGGGTTCAATTATCAGACCCTGACGATGAATTTCAAAGATACAGATGGGTCAAACGTGGTATTGAGAGGCATGTCTACAGGAGCACCTAGGACAGTGTCGACAAAGAGGATGGAGAGGATTTTCAGACATGGGCATGTGGCATATGTTGTCGAGTGTTTAATTACCACCAGGAGGGATTCAGATGGCAGACAACATTATCATCTAGAGATCAGGGCACTTTTGAGTCAATATGAACTAGTATTTGGGTCGATACCACCGAGGCGACCACCAAACAAAGGATTTGAACACACTATTGAGTTAGAGGAGGGGGAGACACCAGTGATCACCACACCCTACAAACATCCTAAGAGATTCAAGGATGATATTGAGAAAGCAATCAATGACTTGCTTGAGATGGGCCACATGAGGCCCAACACTAGTCCGTTTGCTTCGTCCGAGTATTGGTCCTGAAGAAGGATGGAACGCTGAGGATGTGCATAGACTATCGTGCACTCAACAAGAAGACCATCAAAAACAGGTACCCCATTCCGCGCATAAACGAGTTGATGGATGAACTACATGGGGTAGTCTTCTTCACCAAGATAGATCTTCGCTCAGGTTACCATCAGATTAGCATCGGAGAGAAAGATATTGAGAAGACAACTTTCAGATGCCATTTTGGGCATTTCGAGTTCTTGGTCATGCCCTTTGGGTTGACCAATGCACCAACGACCTTCCAGTCTTTCATGAACCACATTTTCAAGGGATAGTTGCGGAAGTATCTTTTGGTCTTCTTCGGCGACATCCTAATATTCATTAAGCCTTGGGAAGAGCATCTGACACACTTAGATGAGGTTCTGAGCATTATGCAGTGACAATCCTTGTATGCCAAATAATCCAAATGTGAGTTCAGAATGAGAGAGCTTCTGTACTTAGGCCACATTATCAGCGAGCAAGGGGTGTAGGTACATCAGGAAAAGATCAGGGCCATTCTGGATTGGCCAACACCCAAGAACATCACAGAGTTGAGGGGATTCTTTGGGTTATGCAGTGACTACAGGAGGTTCATGAAAGGGTTGTCATAGTTGGGGGCACCGCTCACTGTTTTGACAAAGAAAGGGGCTTTCCACTAGACCGAGGCATCACAATTCACTTTTGAGAAAATGAAGGAGGTCATGAGCACATGCCCAGTTATAGCATTTCTCGATTTTTCACAGCCCTTTGTCTTGGAGTGCGACGCATCAGGAGAGGGGATTGGAGCAGTATTGATGCAGGGAGTTCACCCAATAGTATTTGAGAGAAGGAAGCTCAACGAGTCAGAGAGGCTCTATCCTATCTATGACAAAGAAATGTTGGCTATCATGCACGTCTTAACAAAGTGTAGACAATACTTAGTGGGCATTGTTGCTGCTTAATACACACCTACAAACATGGACAAGTCTCCAACGCACTTGGTGTCTCCTTGTAGGCACAAACCTGAATCTAGACCCACTGTCACCTTAATATGGACTCTTGTCTAGGCTCACTCCTAGGGAAGCCAAGAGGGGTAGACCCTATTAAACTATGTTAGAGATTAATTTTAGTTCTAGGGGTTAATTAGTTTGTTGATTAGGGAGACCCAACCCAATGACAAACAACAATGCAATATGCAATATTTCAATGACAAGCAAACCTTTATTTTATAATACAAAAATTAGACCAGTGCCTCCTTTAATTAATTGGGTGAGCTCCTTTATGCCATCATTAGAAGATTCTTGATTTTCCATTTTCTTCTTCTTCTCCTCATTGGGTTTGGAAGAAGTTCCCCTTGAGAAACCATGCAGATTTGACTTCCTAGCATCTTGCATATTTTTATCTATTTTGATAGCATACTTTTGTGCATCCCTTAGATTTAGTGGCTCTTTATCCCTTAACTGATATCTGATTTCTCCCTCAAAGGCTTCCATATAATGAATTAAAATTGAGGCATCAGGAGGCTTAATAGTTTGAGGGAGGCTTTTAACCAAGTCATTAAATCTCTTATTGAATTCTTCCATTGTTTCATTTTCCTTCTTTTGATTAGAGTTAAGGGCAGCCAATAAATGACGGTCTTCCTTCTTATCACCCCATCTTTCATTGAAAGCTTTTGTGATTTCTGCTAAAGTGTTAAATTTGTCAGGATCCTGTTCCGAGAACCATTCTGCTGCATCCCCTTCTAGAGAATACACAAAAAGCGTCATCTTGACATTTTCATAATTATGACCATTACACCACTTCATGATGCACAAGTTGAAGTTCAGGATGTGAGTCTTGGCACTAACAACATTGTTTCCCTGAAAAGCAGTAAATTTCTCAATAGCTTTGTCAGAAATAGGATGAGGATCGTAAACTTGTGAAGTGTAGGCACTGTTTGTGCATAATTAGTTTATTTAACACTCAAAACCCTATGTATTTAAGATATTCTACTTGTATGCAAGCTTATTGTAAACCTAAAGAATCAAAACAAAGAATATGCGGAGTCAATCTCTGGATCATCAACTACTCTGATTTATGATTGTAAAAACTCAGGTCACAAACATTTGCTTGTAAGTACTGCTTGTAACAGGTACTCTGTTTAAATCAATTGAGCTCATAATCCAATAGAGAAATATTCATATGCAAATCAACACACTGCAAATAGAAACAATCAGTAAATATGATTAATATATGCAAACTGAAGGTCTATGCTTGCCATGATGAACAACATATAAACAATATCTATTTTTCTATACTAAAGCATTAAGCTTAACGGGGATGAAAAAATCAAATCAAGCTCTGGATCGCATCCTTCAAAGCCACAGAAGAAATTGGTTTTATACAACTCGTAAGAAATTTTTTGTTCATAATCGATATGGTAAGCTACAAGTTTTGCTTGGTAGTGAATTCACTATTCTCTATCTCTCCATATTCATGAAAGGAAAATGGAATATCGAACTTAACTATATGGCATATTGCACCATGTCAAAAAAATATGCATCTATACATATTAATCAACGTTATTGTCTTACAAGTGTCCTTTTCGGTGGATGCTGGAGATCCAGTGGGTCTTACATATTGTGTCTTGTTTATTCTGTTCTTTATGCAAGCTATTAGCTGGGTGGTTGTTTTCTGAGGATCAAATGTTAAAGACTATTTCTTGCAATGTTAGGCAAATGTTTCTCTTTTCCAATAGGTTGATAATGTCCCTTGTTCATATGATGTGCAATTTCATTGGATAATATTGTGTATTTTGAAAATAATGTCTAGCTACATATACTTAGAACATATGTTCTGTGATTTTCTATTTGAATAGCTGAATTCAAAATCTCTGGTCAAATGTACAGGTATGAATATGTCTTCAGCCTGATTCGTGATTTTCCTCATCTGGACTTCACCATAAACGGGGGCATTACCACTGTGCATCAGGTTAAGTGAAATTCTAAATAAAATTGCATTTTTCATATTGTTTCCACTTTAAATTATTACTTTTCCTTTTTCATTTGATTATCCAGAGCTTAAGCATCTCCATTTTGAAACATTTTAGAGAAATTACATCAAGGAAGAGACGTGGAAATTCTTGGTAATCTTTTGACTAAGATAATTTTTCAAGGGAACTGCCCCGCTACAATGCCTTTGTTCCTATACTTATGTTATACATCAATTCTTTCATGAAACTTTAACTATAGCAGAATTGATTTATTCAACTTCCATTACTTCTGAGCTCAAGAAGATGGGAACATATCCACCTTAGAGAGAAACATAAATAGGGAATCAACAACACCTCCATTCAATATGGCTCAGCACGTAAAATTGTAGTTGTGTTGAGAGAAGAGAAAAAGACCAAGACAGAAAGTGGCAGCACTTCAACTGTAGAGACACAGGACTTGCTTAGCAACAAAAATAAAATGAAATGATATAATTGTCTATGAATGACTACAATAGGTTAAAGAGACTGGAAAGTACAGCATGCCAAGATATCGATAAGGAGGGTGCAAAAGGCATCTCCCAAGAGTACAATAGAATTGTATTAATTCAGAAATTCTCATCTTCTATTACAAAAGAATATACAATAACATATATAGATATAGGGACATAGAACTTAGGGTATAATGTAAATCACATATATTTATTAAAAGGTACTGTTGCCGTCCTAATACACACTTGCAAACGTGAGCTAAGTCCGGCTTACTTAGTGTGTCCTTGGAGGCACAATGCCTAGGTTCACAGCCCAC
>WSFP011555606.1:0-11182 GCA_009831015.1 Picea engelmannii
TAGCCATTTTTCTACCTTCCATTCCTTACTCTCCTCTCTCTTACTCTTCTTTCCATACTTAACCATTTTTCCCTCTTCCACTCTCATTCTATACTTAGTCATTTTTTCCCTCTTCCACTCTCATTCCATACTTAGTCATTTTTCCCTCTTCTACTCTACTCTACTCTCCTTCCTCACTACTCTTATTACTCTACTCTCTATACTTAACCATTTTTATCATTACTCTCATGTTCCCTTAGTCATTTCTCTCATACTTAGTCTCATATTCCTTTCACTTCTCTTCTCATACTTAACCATTTTTCTCTCTTCTCTCTTCCTTACTCTCCTCTCCATACCTAACCATTTTTTTTTCTTTCTTACACTCTACTCTATATACCACATATTACATACTTAACCATTTCCATGTTCACATTCATATTCTCATTTTCCATATTTCATGTAACTCCATAAATTTCTCATATTATTTTAATCTTATTTCTCTTGTCCTAGTTTTTCTGGACATATATCCAAGTGACACATGGAAGATGAATGGATGATGATTGGACGTTATGTGTCAAGCATCTACATGTTGACTGGGCGATGACTAGGCAATGACTTAGTGGCCAAAATATTACCGTGATATATATTTTCTAAGGTACTAAGAGTTCGGCTAAGGCATGACTTCCATAAGTTCCTTTACTTCACATGAATAATAAGGAAGGACTTTGCATTAGAAAAACCAATGTTTCAACCACCACAATGCGTGTGGGATGGCCATTTTAAAAGAAAATACAAATTTAAATCGAGGGCTAAGAATGACCCATGAAATTAATGGACGGCGGATGAGTCACAATCTTGCAGAGGCCATAACTTGAGCTTCGGGCGTCGAAACTACGCAAATTTTATACCGTTGGAAAGTTATATCGATGATGAAGATAATGGTATAGGTTATAAGGGATAAAATTGGATAGATTTTCCCCAAAAATTGAAATATCAGTGAGATTCATTTTTAATGGATTCGCTTGACAACTCAACTTCATGAGCTTATATCTTGAGATCCGGGAGTCGTATTTGGATAAAATTTATATCATTGGAAAACTAAGATGATGAATATCAAATATGAAGTGATTTCAAAGGATTAAATTTTTTTTATCACTTCCATAAAATTAAAAAAACAGTCCCCCTATTTTAAAGGGAAATTAATTAAATTTTTTAAAATAAAAGTTTATTTAAAAACTTTTATTAAAAAAAAGGAAAAGGGCCCATTTGAAATATTTGGATGTTAATGATGTGAAATCACTAAAAAAACTTAAATTAGGCATTAATTAAAGTGAATATTTCAAGAAAATAATTGTACGGGAAATTCAAGAAGGAAAAAACCCTAACTATTCAAGTAGTTAGAAAATTTGATTTTTAAAGAGAAGAAACACTTCATCAAAGGTTCCATTATTAAAAAAGGTAGGGGCAAAATATCAAAAGAAAAAAGTACAACCATCAATATGAAGAAAATTTTATTATCATTAAAGAGAAATCTCCATATTCTCCACCCTTTTTCTTCTTATACACCATTTTTCATAGCTTTATGCTTGAATCTCTAAATTGGGCACAAGGATGAGTTCTTGAGTGTTCTTCTTGTATTCTTCAAAACATTTTTCTTATATTATCATGGAGTATTTACAACCATATATATGACTTTCAAAGATTTTGTAATGAAGAACATCTTTCATGAATAAAACTCTACAAAGAATTACTTCAAGGTTGATTTCAATTGTATCTTGTAACTTTGAGTCTTAAGTGTGAGATATTTGAAATTGATCTATCAAATTCTCTTTTGATATTAAAATTAATACTCTTTTAGAATTATTTGAGATGATAAAATTATTCTCTCCTATTTCTTGTGAAGAAGATATGGATGCATTTGTATGTGATTAAGAAGATTGTATATTTGATGTTGAGCACAAATAAATTCTGATATCAAAGCCCTCCTTCAATATTTTCTATTGTTAAAAGACTTCATGTTGCACATAAAGATCACATCAGGTTATTGAAGAACCATTTGTTTGAATAAATCCAAGAAATAAATATCTAGGGTTTTCTTCCTTAGCATTCTCCTAATCCAAGATATTATAGATATATCTTTTATCCAAAGAGGAGTACCACCTCTATAAAAATGTAGGGGGGTTCATATCCTCATGAGGTAGTGGTTTCAGTCCTAACGGATTCAAACGTCAACATTTTTTGCGACTATACTAGGGAACTCGAAAAATAATTTTTTGGTTTTATACCAAGATATTTGAGGCCTTGCTTCAAATCAGATTGAAGAACTAGAATCTCCATGGTTCAAGGTTTTGAAAAGAAGATTTAAGAAAAATGTTGTTTGTTCTAAATGCACGGAGTTTATAAAAAGATTATTGAAAGATGTTGCAATGACCTCAAAAAGACGCGAGAAACCAAAGAAGCACAAAAGATTCGGAAGAATGAACTTCTTGGCAACTCCATTGGAAAGACTAAAAGATTCCAAGAAGATGTATATTATGACTCATCTATAGACTTTCTTTCATATCACAATGCTCCTTTACCTTTTTCACAAATCCCATCAATGGTTTCAAGAGATGCAATAAAAGAAATAAGTTCCCAAAGAAGAATACAACTACATAAAGGCCCTTAAATCATCCAGAAGAAAATTTTCAAATGCCTAGTATTCTTATAGAAACAATTTCTACATTCTTTGGAAATAATTTGGAGGATGCAGAGAAACATTTGTATAGATTTAATTATGCATGTAAAATTTTTAATCTTACTGAAGACAATATTATATGCCGAATACTTTTACAAAATCTATGTGGGAATGTTCTTGAATGGTCACATTCATTGCTGCATGGTACCATTACCAGTTGGGACATATTAGAATATTTATTTGATGAAAATTGTTCCCACCCACCCTCTCCCTTTTGGATGCAAGATAATGAAATGACTAATTTTGGAGAAGAATATAATCAAATATTGGATGACTTTTCTAAGTCAAGGCATATTGCTGAAAATGAAGATGAAAATTCTAATTTGCAAGAAGAAAATTTCAGCCTCCTATATACTCCATATTAAGATCTTTCAAGCAACAATTTTGAGAATGAAATTGAGGAGTCTCCACCAAATGCACAAGAAAATTTCAACCTTGCAACATATGATGAAAATCCTGAAGAACATTTGCAACAAAAAAAATTGGTAGAAGAAATAGATCTTGAAAAGAATAATGAGCAAGATTGTCATTACACAAAGGAAGAGTCATTTCAAGACATTGTTGATGAATCAAGATTCTTGGGAATAGACAATGATAAGGTGAAATATGAAAGAATATTAGTATTGGAAACTCCTCATCCAATCAAAGACAATAATATTCTTAAGTAGCCCGAAGTTGATTTCATTGAATCATGGTTCCAAAGCATTGTTGGAAAAGCAATGCAATTAGATTCTCAGCACACCTGGTTCAATTTTTATCTAGTACATATCGAGAATGTCCCTAAATCATTGGTACAAACCCCAATATGTTTCACAGTTTTGGAGTTCATTCAAAAGATTAGATGCATGCTTGAATGGATCCATTGGAAATATACCTATACCTAAAATGATCCAGGTGGATATCGATGACCACCGACCTATTCCACTAGCTCAAAGAACAATTTTCCATTTTGACAGTTTTTTATAGTTTTTCGAGTCCCAAACTTTCGAGGCCATTTTGAGGCCCTACACAACGTTTTTTGGAACTTATTGGGGGGGAATGGGATGCCATTAGAATACCCTAACCTTGGGCAGAAGTTTTACTTCTTGGATAGACCTTTGTGACGAGGTATAGAACACCCCAAATAGAGATTGTATGCAAAATTTACGCCCCAGGGAAGTTGACGTATCAACTACCCCCATCGGGGCCCACACATATTTTGGATTTTCATATTCCAGGGTTAGGGTTTTGTATTTTCTTAATGTTAAAAAGGCCTTTGGAGCCTCATTTTAAACATCATCTTCTTGCGAATGAGTGTATCCATCACAACTCTTCTCAGAGATAAGATGCCACCATTCTAGTGAGTCATTCACTCTGTAATTTTAGAGTTTATGTACATTCTCTCATTAATAAAAATTGTGCATTAATGTATCTATCGGTTTATTGCAATATTTATGTGTATCTAGAAATATTTGTGTATATTTAATTGTTATATCTATGCCTTCATTTCATTCTCAAAAATAATCTGGATCAGTGGTATCAGAGCAGGTTGCTCCTTGTCATTTCTTAGTGTATGTCCCTGACTAGGTTAGGGTATAGAGAGTTGGGTCTCAAGCTAGTTTCCATTGAGGATAATTGCTCTCACCATCCCAAGAAGCCTCCCATGGTGAAAGAGAAGAGAGAGGAGAGAGCCAAATATCTCATCAAGTTGTTGCTCGCAGAATCCCTCACGCAACAAATGAACGAGATGTTGGATAATTTTACCCAAATCCTTCAAAGATTGCTGAAAATAATAGGTGCATATTCATCAAGCAGTCACTTTGGAGACACTACTCCATTCAAGGTACAAATTATTTTTTATATTCTCGTATTTGAAGGTCACATCGATGCAGATGCTTTGGAAAAATGGTTATATTTTCTAGAAGGTTATTTCTTTTTTCACAATTTTTCCGATAGAGAAAAGATCACCTTTGTGCTCCTCAAGGCTCTCCCCCATGTCAAACATTGGTGGGAAACTTAATGGGAGAAAAAATCCATAGAGGAGTGTGGAATATTTGGGGTCGAACCCACTTGGTGGTTTTTTATGGATGCGGTCAAGGAGAAATATTACCCTATGGGAAACTATGATGACAAGTACATGAGATGGACCACACTACATCAAAAGTGGGACCAAACAGTGCTAGAGTTCACAAATACCTTCCATAGCTTGCGCACCAAGATGGGTATCAAATACTTTGAGCAACATCTAGTTCTAAAATATCGCGGGGCTCTACACAGATATATCCAAACCGAAATGGAGTTTCTAGACATCTCATCACTAGGGTCCTCTTATACTAGATATGTTGTCAAAATCGAGCATAAATTTAAGTAGCAAAACAAGCGGGAATTTGGGTATGAAAATCCATAACAACCAAAGTATGGTAAAGTAAGCCCTAACTCGTAGAACAATCAACCTCAAGACAACTAGTCCAAGCCACAGGAAAACAAGAGCAACATGAAGACGAAGAAGGAAACTGGGAAGTGGTGCAGCTTCCACAAAATCCCTTGACACAACACTGATGAATGTCGCTCAAAATAGTCATTAGTAGCCGAGCTCAAAGAAACAGATTTGAGCCCCGAATCATGCTCTAATTCAGATAATAATAAAAGGAGATAGATAACTGATGCAGAACCCACTGTTACTGTCGCAAACACAACAATACAACCAAAAGAACCAAAGGATCCTGAGGAGGGGGAGAAAATTTTCCATTCACAAATGTGGGTGAAGGGGACCTCATTGCATTTTATTGTTGATAGCAGATGCTAGAAGAACCTCATCTCAACAGAGGTCGTCAAGCAGTTGGATTTTCCAACAACACCACATCCGCAACCATACAACATCGGGTGGCTCCGTCAGGGATGAGACCTTCATGTCAGCCAGTAGTGTCGCATGTCGTATGGAATCAAGTCATTCAAGGATGAGGTACTATGTAATGTTTCCCCACTAGAAGTATGTGATGTTATATTAGTCCAGCCATATATGTGGAAGTGTCATGTTGTTTATGAGTCTCGACCCTATAGCGTCATTGTTACTTTGGGGGGACAAACCTACATGATACGAGAGGTAGTTTTGACTACTGTACCGAAAAAAAATTGTTGCAAAGTAATATCTCATACAATAAAGTTCATCCTCTTCACAATCTGTTCAGAAGGTGAATAGAAGTACACTGCAACCACTACAACCTCATCCCAAGACCCTTCTATCCAAAAGAAGTAGGTCAACAAAATTGTCGAAAAGCACAAAGACATTATGGCTTCACCTACAAGGATTCCTCCACACTATCCAATCAAGCAAAGATATAACAGATCCCTTAATTCTACTCATGCTTCATCTTCACTGACAAATTCCTCCCACACTCAGGTATATCATGCAACTAAATCAGTTGAATGGATCCAACCCCTCCAACAACATGTTCATAACAAACTTCAACAAGCTAAGTGGAACAACTTCTTCAACAAGGCAAGCAACTCACCAAGGTTCAAATTCAACAAAAGCTTCCTTGGGACCTTGACACAATGGGGACCATTTCTTTCTAAGGGGGGAGGATTGATCCAGGTGGATACTAGTGGCCACCCACCTATTCCACTGGCTCAAAGAATAGTTTTCCATTTTGGCAATTTTTTACAGTTTTTCGAGTCCCAAACTTTTGGGGCCGTTTTGAGTCCCTAAATGACATGTTTTTGGACTTTTGGGGGGCACCCACCTATTCCACTAGCTCAAAGAATAGTTTTCCATTTTGGCATTTTTTTTACATTTTTTCGAGTCCCAAACTTTTGGGGTTGTTTTGAGGCCCTAAACGACGTTTTTTTGGACTTTTGGGGGGCCATGGGTCCACTTCAATTCACTTCATCCCACACACAACCCTAACTGTAAACTGATTGCAATTAAACTAGCAACAGGTAGCCAAAGAGGGGAGAAAGATTTTCAGAAGAGAGAATTTTGACAGAGAAAAACTTTGGCAGAAAATTTAGAGAGAGGTATGCATGGACTGTTGTGAGGTCTGCTTCTTTTCATTCTTCTTTTACATATTCAGCATGAATTTATGGAATCGTTGGCAGCAGGGGGTCTTGTGAAGAAAATAAAAAGATAAAGCGAGGATGATCTTGTTGTTTCTCATAAGTTGAATGTTTACTTGTTAGTTTGTTGCATTCAAGCTCGATTTTATTCGGCGCTAATCAGTTTCTGATATGCAGGTTTTCTCCTTCTGATTCGCCACCATTGCTTCATTCCATTTTGACTCAGCATTTTTCTTTTCTTTTGGCGCTTGGTCTTTCTATTGTAACCTTGTTCTAGAGTGGATAAAGATGATATACCTGGCCCTGGTCTATGCAGAGACTTGTAGATTTCCAAAATTCAAGAATTTGTATGGGGAGCATTTTAAATGAAGATCAAATTCTTTTACACTCTGAAATTGCCTCTTTGTTATTTTTTTTCAAATTCTTAGTTTTCCTCATCTTCTATTAATTCAACAATTTAAATTAAAATATATATATATATATATATATATGAAAAATATTGAGCTATGACTATTGTAACATGATGTATATAAAATTCTCTCATTTAGATTCATAGGTAAAATCTTTGTTACTTTTTTTTCCAATTTTTTTAGTTTTTTTATTAGTAGTTTCACATATTTTTACTTAAAAGAAATTAAATGTCAATTCATCATATTGTTTTATAAATAGTTTTTATGGTTAATGAATTTATTGTTTAATAAGTTTTTTATTTACTTAATCGCTTTTTAGCACTAACTGCCCCTTTCTTTTAATTTTGTTTTAGTTATTTTATTTTTAGTAACTTTTGTATTTTTCTTTAATCATTGTTTTGTTTCTTTTGTGGAAAAATAAATGTTTAGTTATCACATATTTATAAATAGTTTTGTTAGTCAATGAATTAGGTTATTTCTTAACAAATTTATCTTGTAAATAACTCCTTTAGCACTAATTTCCTTCTAACTTTTCATTAATTTTTTCTTTAATCATATTTCTTTTGCCAAAACAAATACAAAACAATTGTCTTTTCATTTTTATTATTTGCATTTTCTTTATTAAATTTATTTTTGTTACTTCAAATGTATAAAACCCCACATAGAAGTAACAAAATTGTAAAATCACATAAAAGTCAAATATTGTTTAAAAGTAAAATACAAGGCGAAGGACTCATGCTTGGACTGTAGGTTAGAGGATTTTTAGCCTGGAGCTCAATGTGTCAACTTGTCTGAGGCTTTAAGCCTAGGGTGATATTCTAGTCTCTTCTCGCCTAGCCCCGCGGGAGGTTGAAATGTTGATGTTGGGGACTCTTTATTCCCTCAACGTCAACATATTTTTGGAGACCATACTGGGGAAGAACCGCTCAATGGTTATTTCCTGTTTTTTTTTTAATTATTTCGAATTTACATTTATTTTTCCTAGACCTCAATGTCTCAATTGTTCGGAAGTATATTTAGTGGTTGTAACCTTGTGGTTTCAGCTACTAACCCTGGGAAGTTCATTCTCAAGTATGGGATTTTTTAATTTGAAGAAGACTGAAACAATTCCCCAGGTTTGTTCCCATTCCCTTGAAGTTTTCTCACCCGGTTGATCCTTTAACTCACAAATTCAAGAACCATTTGCCTCTCTTTTATGGTGATGGAACTGTTATGGTGATTGAACATATTCATGCATTTTCAAATGTTTTCACCATTCTCGGAGTAAATAATAATGATATTTGCATGTTTTTGTTCATGAATTCCCTTCAGGGCGATGCCACCTCTTTATTTGCCAACCTCCCTCTTGAATGTATCTCTACCTGGTTTGAAATTTCTTACTGGTTTACTTCTACCGTTGGGCATTTGGATAATCCTTATGATCATCTTAAGATATTTAATCATTTACATATGAAGGATAATGAAGGAATTCTTTCATTTAACCTTAAGTTTATCAAGTTATATAATTCAATTCCTATGTCTATTCTCCCTACCAAATTGGTTGTTATGTTACATTACTGTGAACTTCTACCTCCTCTTTATCGATGGCAGTTGGAAGAAAAGAATGTTCAAAACCTAGAGCTAGCTCTATCCACTTTCCTTGACTTCGAAGAGAAAATCCGTAGAACAGGTTGCTCATTTGTCATTTATGATTCACACAAGGATTCATCTTCTTTAATCCCTTTCATTAAGAGTTTACAAGATCACATGTTCCTTATTGAGTTTGAATATTCAAATCATTTTGGAAGTATCTCTTGGGATCCCTCTCTCCCGGGACCTAAGTATAATGAATCTACTACTTGTGGTTAAGAGCTTTGATGTGAAGAGGATTGTGATTATATCATGATGCTTAGTGATCAATCCACCTCTCACATCCCAAACATCACCCTTCTTAAACTTCATGAAAAAAATCAATCCCAAAATCATCTGTCATTTCGATCCTTTTATCTGCACGCATGCAATGGTGAATTTGATTATAGAGATGAAGAAACCTAGGTTGATCGCATCAAACCAATTTATGAAACATTTTTATTTGTTGATAATGTTGATGATTGGCCAAATGATGTAGACCAGCATGACCTTAATGATACAACTAAGGAGTCCTCTTTTGAAGATATTTATGAGTTCGATCAAGATCTTAAATTGTATAAAATTGTGTATAAAATTGTTTATAATCCTTTGTTTCAATCAAGAAAGGTTAGAGAATTTGACACTAGCAAGCATATCTCTCCTAAGTGCACTTTTTCCTTCAATGAAGATGACTATTTTAAAGACATCCCTATGTTTTTGAATCCATGTTATGAATATTCTTTGCATTATGACCACCCTATTTATGATCAAAAAGTACCCAGAGATGATACTAATTCGTTTGATGAATTCATGGATCATTCCTTTAAGGTACAAACCCTAAACCCTAAATCTAATTCAAGTGATACCTTCATCATTACTTGCAAATCATCTTTTGGTTGGTATGTCTTTGAGATTGGTGATCATTTATTTTGGCTATTGATTAATCGTTTCTCCGCACCGTACACATTTGTTGGTTGGGATGTTGGCAGTCCCTCCATGCACAAATTTGTCAAACTAATAAGATATGCATGCAAAGCAGGTGACACATTCCTTTACACTAAATTTCATCTGAACTGAGTCCAAGCTAATGGTTTTCTTTTCATCTATACAAAAATAAAATATATATATAATAATAATAATGATAAATTTAACGGAAAGGGTAGATTGGTTAGGGTAGATTAGTTTCCATTGACGTCCCAATTATTTAGTTATTTTCTCGCTTTTGTTTTTATTCTGTTTCTTTTTTTTTTCTTTCATTTTTTTTCCCCTTTTGATGGTCAAAAGTGATGGAGCAATGGGTGGTGATATTAAAAGGTGTATATTTTTAATTGATTGACCAAATGTGTTTTGGTGGACAACAAACTTGTTGGTGAACCAAGTTGCCTTCCTTTGTCATATTCCCTCGCTTGTCTACCATGTGATTTCTACGCAAGACATCCTCGCTCATCACGTTCGTCAGTCCTATCCCCATCTTCCTCCTTTCTTTTTTTCCGTCCCTTTCATTTTGAGATGCCTCTAGCATACATGTCGTGGATAATCATTGTTAAACTTGGGTCTTTCCCTCAACACACATCCACGAAATTTTTCTAGCCTTGTAATCATTTTGCCAAGATCTAAAGAGTTGTCCCTTCAAGTTATACAACAGGACCAAACCCCCTCATACTTACCACTTTCCATGAGTTATTCCACGAAGTCCCGATCCATGAATCCCTTGACCTCTATCATGTCTCCCTCAGTTGTATAAATTGGTCCACACAACCCTATTGACCTCTTCTTATTCCACATCGAGTCACCCTCAGTCCTATCATTACCCTTCCATTTCCCTTCCTTCAGATAATCAAGGATCGTAAGTTATTGTTTCAAGTTGCACGCCACAGTAAGCAACGTGCATCTGTTGGTTGGAAATTATTGATGACGATTTTGGTCAACAGTACTTAGCCAGTAGAGCGCTGCCAGGATTCCCCCTCATTCTACAATTTCTTGCGCAAAGTTGTACGCTCTCCCACTGATTTACCACTACACATTCAAGGAAGGTTACAAGATCATTCAAATGGGAGCAAGTTCATTACAAGTTGTTAGCACAGGATTCTTGTCGAAATTATCATGGCTCTCGACCTATGATTCAAAATACATACTATCCCATTTCTCACTCATAACCTTCATATTTTTTCACTCATGGGATATCCTCATACCTCTCTTTTTATAAGAATAACATTATTATCATGTCTTTGGGTTAATTTTGGTACTTTTTCATGCCATGTCAAAAAGAAAAAGATATATTATTATACCATATTTCCATGAATTTTCCCACATAATAACCTTGTCACCCTATGCATTCCTTTATCACATGTGACCTTTTAATAAAAAGGGAAGTTGAATCACTACCTAAACGTTTATATCTTTTAGAAGTACC
>ML906394.1:0-10600 GCA_009831015.1 Picea engelmannii
TGAGTTCTTGTCACCATGTGCGGATGAAATTTCAGTGATAACACCTTGTTTGTAGTTTGGCACCCAAGATGAAGTACTTTCATAGGCTCTAGATCACTATTTATTCTTTCCATGACTTTGTGTTGAAGCCTCATAATTTCTTCTCATTCTTATCCTGTTTAACACCCCATGGGGCTCTCTCATTTATGTGTTAAAGTTGTGATACTGCATTGTATTTTGTTGCTTGTTCTTTTGAGCCTAATGTTGACTTCAGCTTGTTGTTGTTTAGCCTATTTCTTATGCATTCTCATCAATTGATATCCTTCCAAGTTTTTCCTTTACAATTTGACACCTATAACCTAGGAGGAAACACACCCCTGAGTGTCCATATCCTACACATGATTCCTTGCATTGTGCATAGGTATATTCCTTGTTCTTGGACCTAGTTTATTTGTCTGCGAAACTCATTTCCTCCACTGTATTATAGCATTGTTTTACTCTTTTACAGGATTTCATAATATGAAAAAGACAAAAAAAAAATCAATTAACAAAAAATAGCATGGGAATGAGTCTTCTTCACCATTATTAGCAATAGTCTAGTCACCTATGAACAAAACACAAAGTTTTGAGTCTAGTCTCAATAATTTGGGTTAGTATGATTTTAGGAAACTGAACCATTTACAAAGCGTTATACTCCTCCATCAAAAAATTATGTCAACATTTATTTTCAGTACATCTCGTCTGTTGAGGAAAATATATGAAATGATCTTACTCAAGCATTTTTAGATTCTTCTTGGCTAAAGAAAAATATACGGGAATATCACCCTATGTTTATAACCATCAAAAATAAAATCCTAACTCACAAGTATTGATTACAAGTGCTTAGGCTAGTCTTTTTACAATTAAAATCTTGTTGGAAAATTCATTTAAATGTGATTTTTTGAATAAAATAGTTGCTGAAACAAATGTAGAGACAGAAGTAAAGTCACCAAGATGATAATCGAGACAGATGAGACATAAATAAATCCTTTATTTCATTCCAATTCACCAAAGAGTCATTCCTTTTACAAAATTTCATGTAGAAATTTCGTACCAAAGTCAAGCTTAGACATCCCTGATGGAACATACAAAAGGACCTGTGACAAAAAATAAAAAATTGAACTATAAAAGATGGATCATCTTGCCATAGATTGTTTCCCACTCGACTCTGCACAATAACCTTTTTTAGTCATGAAAACTAATTCATAAACAGAAAAGTCTACACAGACTATCAAAGATAGATCAACACCTCTGAAAAACAAGTGTCTAAATGATGTAATTCAACCCCGAATCTTGTTGTCTACAATAAGACCCTACTATCATAAAAAATAATTAGGCTTGTGATAAATTAAGGAATGAATGAAAAGTGAACTATCTTAGTATAAAATCAAATAGCAAACCTTAGTATGCTTCTCCTTTTATCCTCCTCTTGTTCCTCCCTTTCCTTTTTCCTTTAAGAAAATTATAGTTGGTTGAAGTAGTTGAACCACCTCATTAGTTAAGTTAACTAAAAATGAAACCAACTTTTTAGTTAAGGGGGGAAAAGTAATAAATCATAATAAGGCTTTTAAATAAATAATAACTAGTAGGTGGGACTCCTTGTTACTACCATTTAGCTCTTAACAATTATAGCATAACTAGTCAATTAAACAAGAACATCTTTCCTTGTGAATCCCATCATCACATGAACATTTTGAAAATTGATCTCATTTATATTTGACATTGTTTTCAAAAATGCATTACTCATATATCCAAAAATAAAACATGTTATCCAAAAATTTCAGAAGTCAACTGTCATCAACAATAGATAAAATAAAAACTCAATAGCCATATTTCCAACTCTGAGATGCAATATTTCCTTGATTGCTACTGTCACCCTTTGATTTTCCTTTGCCTGAACTGAGCCTTTATACCTAATCTCGCTGATCACATCAGAACAATCATCCCTCAAATGCATCTGGGAAGACATGGATTTATCAGATCCATTGGATGGTGAGGAAGGGGCGGCTATGGATTTTCCTTTGTCAAGGGCATGGTGGGCCTTTATTTTCAAACTTTTGCTAGCATGAGAGGACTAAAATGGTGAGTGAACAGGTCTATCTTGGACAATTGGGTTAATTGGTGAGGGATCCGGTAAGGAAAAATTGGGCCAGCCACGATGTTGGGAGACTGCCGGGTGGACAATATTTTTCCATCCATCATTTTTGGGAACCTCGGGTTGCAACGAGACATGAGGGGGCACAAGAATACTAAGGACTTGTGGAGCTTGGAAGGGAGGCCTTTTATGCCTAGGTTAGACCACTCCTTTCCCAATCCAATTGAAAAATCTGGCCTGAAACAACTGGCCTAAATCTTGCAAGTCAATGTCAAAGTGTATGGAGAACCTTGGCCTTCTTGGGCCTCTATTCCAATTACCTCTCCATCAGTTGCCTTTGTCATGGCTACCTTGGCTGAAAAATCGCATTCCTGCATGCATGATTGATTATCAAATAGTCCTTTTAACAACCATACATGATAACTCTTTAAAAACATGAAATAGATTTTGGCTCAGCAGCAATCAGGCTCATGCAATCCAATCCATATAAATTGTTTAAATTTTTTCAATGAGAATGGGGTGAACAAAAGGTCTTGGGATATGTGAGGGGCTTGTATTTAGCGAAAAATGATAAAGTGAGGGTGAAAATAAGCATGGTTACTACTCAAAGACCACAAACAATCAACTGTAATTGAGAAAATGTGACTCTAAACTGCTTCAATACATAATTCTTCTTGACTATAATTAAATTTTAGAACAATAAGTGAAAATGAACGTGGGAAGATGAGGGTGTTGTAATTAGCGGAAAGTCAAATAATGATAGGGAAAGAGAGCGATCATTGTTCTTAAAATTAATTAAGTGATCCATAAAATCATTCTATAAAAGGAAACAGACCAACCAAATGACCATTGAGACCCCAAACAATTATTGTGTACAGTTCAAGCAATCATTTGCATTAACTTGCTCCCTGTTTGTAATCAAATATTTAACACATTGTCATCAAACAAGGCAGTATGAATTCCACAACAATCTGTAGGGGAGATATGTTCCACTCATTTATCCATTTAATATTTCCAAACAATTCCCAAATGCATAAACTGTCACTTATCTCCACTCTGTTCAACATCAAAATCAACCACTGCTCACGAATTATTTCAATCATAAAATACAACTTAAAGGTTGCACTCGATTCTATATTTTAATTAATTTAATAATTAAATTGCAATGAGGTTATATTGTCACAACACCCATGCCTACCACTCTTAAAAAACATGATATTCATTTAGCATACATACTGGAAAATCAACACAATAATCCATATTTAAATTGAAAATATCCTTACTTGCCATTTAAACACACATACAACAATCACCACTTCAACTCACCCTATGCTGTGGAATACACAAAACCATTCGACAAAATGAAAGTGTATTTCTATGACTGTATAGGTCCAATTTTTTTTGACTCTAAACATTCAAAATGTTGGGCTATCCGTCCAATACAATGAGGCAACAACAATATAACCGATCTCATAACATAAATGATCAAAATGCAAAAGGCCGTGTTTTTTTAAAAACTCAGTGACTATCTCTAAGGGTGCAACCAAAAATATCCATAGCATACACAGTGGATGGCCATACCATAATCACCACGACTGCAATATTCCCATGGTAATTAAAACACACAGTCATAATAATCAACAACTCGTCTTAACATGTTGTAGGAACGCCACACATACCCACGCATCACGCACCAAGAAATGTTGTGACTTAATCAATTAAAAATAGTTTTGGGTAATCAATTCAATAATCACAAGGACAACGACTGTGTATTCAAATTAACAAATCATCCAGTTAAGCATGCTAAGCTTATCCATTCAATCATAATATCAAATGCAATGACTAGATACCAAAACCAACCCCACTGTTACATAATCAACAGGGCAAGCCAATAATCAACTCTATTGACAATACACTACCAATCCATAACAACCAACAGTATACCCGACATGCCATAATGATCCCCTCTATCAACACCTGGGCTTGAGAAACCAAGTGTTTTCTCTGTAGGCCAACACAAGGAGGCCAGAGTCGACTCCTCTCATTTGTGAAAACCTTCGAGGCCAACGATGCACAAACATAGTATACCACAATGCACTTCATGTACATGGTGACAATTTATGTGATAGGAGAGGCTATGAATGGAGGATCAAGGCTCTATTTGGCCTTGTAATGATACTTAGCACACACAAGGTATTACCCTCGTGGCTCTCCCAGACAACAAACTAACAATGCTAGGGTGAAACAAAGCCGAGAAGAAGAAATATAACCCACTACGTGACCATTGGTAACATGAATAACCCAATACCCAAGTGGATAATGCGTAGTGACATAGGGCGTTTCAAACCCATTAAACCCCATAAAATCCAAGACTGGGTATGGTGATACAATGCATGAAGGAAGACGTCTAGTATAGACCAAATGAAACCCTCCACTAAATCAACAAGGATGAAAGAAATCCTTTATGGCTGCTAACACCTAGAATGACCCAATACACTATAACTTCATACATTATTGCAGAGAAAGCCACCAACGATTCATTCCAGAAAAATCACAATTTTACATAGTTTCCATACTTAAGTAAAGAACAAACCCATACATCCAATCCAATATCTATTTCATAACCAGAGAAGACTCATGGATGGAAAAAAAATACATACCTGTAATCAAAATCACCTTAAAATGTGAGTTGGTTGAGCGATTCTCCTTCTACTTGAAAGTCAGAGCCTAACCACAACAACATAGTTGAACAATAGCCCACTGGGGTGGCGGCCAGTGGAAAGAGTAAGGGTGACATGTAATAAATGCACGTCACCTCCATCCTAATCAATTAATTCCTTAGTACACGCCAACAATCTTCCATTAACTCATTTAATTAAACCATATATCGAAACCATCACCCACTAATTTCCAATAGCACGACCCATATCACATTCATCCATTTCCAACTTATGCCATAACATAAATCAACCATATTCCATATAACTCAATCAAATCTCATAGATATTGACTTGTTAGCTAGGATTTATCAACGATCATTTCAATTTCAATGCATGTAGAGTAGTATATTAGCATATTTTAATTCCTTCCTTTTGCATTTGTTTATATTGCTTTTTCCCTTTCCCAACTTCTCCTTATGTTTTGTTACTAACATGTCTCTTGTGTAGGTTTCCTAGTAATGGATCCAAGAACAGATAACAATGACAACAATGGATAAAATAGGTCATTGTGACATAAAATTTTAACCTAGAGAAATAGAGAAAAAAAAACATATAATATGCCTTGTCCATCCTCCAATTGTCACCATTAGAACCAACACATAATAGGCCCTATCCATTTCCAATAAAACAAGATCTCAGCAATCATGTAAGCAGTGTCGAACAATGACACAAACATCAAATGAGAGCCCGATATTATCTCCCAATCTACAAGGGGGTTCCACCTACTAGTATTATTCTTATTGTAGCTTATAATAATAGGCTTTAGCAATATTTTGTGAGTAGAAAACCTCGTTGTGATTTTTAATCGTCAACAAAATGGTGACTCCATATGGAAATTTATTTTCAATAGATTTAGAACTTAGAACTCATGGTTTCACAGACCAAGAACAATAGGTCTAGAAGATATAACCATGAAGATTATGCAATATGGGGAAGTGAGCGGATTTAATGGAAAAATGACCGGGAATTTGGGAATAACTCATGAAAAGTGTTAAGTATGAGGGGTTTTACCACTGTATGCATAATCATTCAACTGAAATCTGCTCTTTACTTCAAGGATAAAAATTACAGATTTTCTCTTTAGAATCTCAAATGGATGAAGAAATGGAAAGAAGAAGCAGGAGATAACCAATCTCTTTATAAAACAACAGTGAAAGAAGATAGAAAATTCAAGTATGCTTCAGGGGAAACATGGTAACAACTGTGTAAGCTTGATTGTTATTGACTAACAATGCTTTCCAGGAGTGTCACTATGGAAAAACTGATCCAATCATCCTATTTTGACCAAATTAACTAAAATATGGTAAGAAAAAAAGTCATGACAGAAGTATAATTGCAAAAATAAAAACAACAGAAATAAAAGACATAAATGAAAAAGCAGGAGGAAACGTTTTAACACAAGAAGCATAAGTTAAACTATTGTAAAGAGGAAAAGAGAAGCACAAAAATGAAAGTAGAGTTAGGCTACTAGTATGCAAAAAATCCAAACAACATTAGAAATTTTCACATTGGTCCCTCACAATGTTTTGAGCAAGAAATGTTAGTGCTGTAGGAAAACAATTACTCAAGTAAATCCATTAGAATGTAAGAGTTAATATCCATGACAAAAGCAATTTTGAAAGAACCCAGAAACAACACTTGGAACTCTGAGGTAATTATCATACCTTTAATGTATATGATTAGATCATCAAGGTAGATATGGATGCTGATCAATTCATCAAGAGTTGTGTGGATAGGTATTTTAAAAGTGGTACTTGCATCAGGTAATCCAGAAGACAGAAATTTATAAGACATGGAACCCTAATTAGTGATAAAAGTGGTTTTGTAAACATCTTCCCCTTTTACCTTGATTTTCCTGTAACCCCAAAAAATGTCAAGTAAGGGCCTCATTTGTGACCTTACAAACTGCTGCAATATCATTTCCATATTAAGAGGAGGAAAATGATTTATCATAATAGCCTAATATAGAGTGTGAAAATTAATGTAGGCTCTAATATGATCAACGGTCTTCGAAACAGGTACCCAATTGGAAACCCATTCAGAGTAGACTGGAAAAATAATCACAGCCTTTAAGAAATTTTCCAACTCCCTTTGAACGGTTGCTTTAAATGTAGAGTTAATAGGTCTTTGTTTTTGCCTAGCTGGTTTCATAGCATGCTGGATAAGACCAGGATCAAAACCATGAAGATCCTCATAAGACCAAGCAAAAACATTTTTAAATCCACTAAGTAACTTGGCAACCTGTTGATGGGAAAAATTGACCTGCCGTCAACTGGAAGAATAGATCTGGTTCGTGGTTGTCTAATTAACCCAATCCGTTTGATATGACCTATCCTGACGGGTTTAATGGCTCTGTTAGCCAACTAGGGTTCTAAAGATACCAAAATGAAATAAACTAACTAAAGAAAAGATTCTAACAATCAACACAATAATTACAAATATTTATCTAAGAATGTGAATATACAAATGATTATGAACAATTTATATACAATTTACAAGGTTTGCATGAAATCTTGCGAAAATGATTGTTTGATAAAGTTTCTGAATCAAATATGAACAACACTTTTTTTTTAAAGATATTAAATAAATAAATACTAAATGAATACGATTGAAACAGTGACACAAAAACAATCAAAGATAATTAATGTAATCATTATTTCATTCATAAAAAAACTCTAAATAAAAGAAAAGAATGCATCTACTAACCTCTAACTAATTAGTCAGCCGAGTTTAGCTTCATGTGTTGTATGAGCTCCTTCTTGTCCTGCTTGTGAGAGAAACCTATGGAAGCACAATACTAGTACTTCTAGAATAAATTCAAAGAAGTGTTTGATGCGTTGGAGTGAGAATATAGCAACAGAATGATGACTGATTAAAAATCCCATGATCTTATGATAATCAATAACTAAGACCGAGAGAAAACTAAATTCTGAGTATTGATTTTATCCATCATTTAACATTAGGAATAAATTCAATAATAATCAAATGACAGATCAATCACACATAAAAAAAATGGAATAAGAAATTATGGACAACATATAACATTTAACAGTATGAAAACATTGTATGATGACAAACTAAAGATAAAATCAACCATAATAACATTCTCATAATACAACAGTAATGAAAGAACGAAATGGAATAAGAATCACACAGGTCTACAACCAAATATAAATTGCTTTCCCATATTCTTTCTCAAAATCACATGCCCATACTATAGTCCTGGAAGAATTTTTGGGATAATAGACTCTTAAAGATGGAAAAAATTAATTAATACATAAATGATAGCAATTAACCATGTATTGATAAAAAAATACTAAAGCTAATTTAAATCACTGCATAATCAATTATTAAAAGAATATGAAGATATTATAATGAAAATAAAACCATTTTACTCGTAGGACAAAAGTCATTAAGCAACCTGGAATTCCATATTCTTCTTTGAAAATACTCATCTATTCTCCCAAAGATTCCAACCATCCATTATTCCATTTGAAAACAAGAAAAGTTTAAAAAATAAATAATATACAAAAGAGAAAGGATAAAAATCCTTCTCTCAAATTCTTCTATCCTTTTGACTCTGAACTTTCTCATATATTTATACCATGAGTGAACAGTCTGGGCGTCACTAATAATTTCTGCCACCTGAAATTTTCCTCATAAATATACCCAAATATCTCTCAAATAATGCATGTGTTTGAGAAAATGTCTATGCACAAGGTAAATGGGTCCATTTGGGAAATGGGTTTTCAACCGTTTCTTCAAATTCCTCACGGTTTGGCTGCCATGAGTCCTGCACAATCGCCTGTCTGATCTTGACATATTTCCAAATTTTATCTTTTGTTACTCATAAATTATTTGTAGCAATCCAATATTATTTTTGGATCAATCATCTTGAACGTATTTGGATAATAAAATCAAACCATGATCAGATCCATGCCAAATAACTAATAATGGAAACCTGTGAAACAAAAAGAAACCTAAATTAATAACCTAAAAATTGTGAATAAAACAAAATCTAGAACAATAAAATAAAAAATGAATTTAAACTGAATATAAGTTCTAAACAAACACTGTTTATAATTTCTTTTCAAATATGATCTTAAAATTCTAGAATCTTCAAGTTAATGGAGAAGAGAATAATATTAATTTTGTTTTTTTACAAAATCAAACAAATGATAGATAATTCTTTTTTTTTTTTACTATTATTTTTATTTTGAAATGAGATGCAAAATGACAAAAGAATTCAATTAATTAATATTACCAAATGATTTTATGAAAATGAGAAACCAACCAAGATATTATTTGATGAAGTATTGAACACATTATTCAAAATAGTCAAACTTGCTAATGAGCAAAAGAAAGAACATGATCATAATTTAAACGAAAGTAAACAGTTGATAAAAATTAACATTCTTGTTTAAATTGAGATTTCTATGCTCGTTTCTAAATTTTGGCATATACTCAATGTAATGACTATCTCATACTATAGTGAATGTCTTAAGTTTGTCTCAAAACAAGCCAAGGTATGGAACTATTTGAAAATGTTGATTCTGTACCTCAGCATAATTATCATTATTCTAATGGGGGCCCTTTAAATTTTGTAAAAAAATAGGGGGAGTTGTTGGGACCCAGCAAATGGCGACTTACTAGGTGAAGCAGTTATCTCTGATATGGTAAGATTTCATCTCAGGAAGAAAAGAATAAGACTTGAAAAATTATTTAAGCTCCCTAAAATAAATTCACTCTGAGACCATATAGTATTAGGATAAGCTCAATGTTATAACCAGACAATAAATTTTTCTTTGCAGGGGATTATAACCTGAAATAATGTCTTAATCAAAGAGTCACAATGTTTATAAAAGAACTTCAATACTGTTGACAGATCCATTGCTGCCAGCAGGCGTCCATAGACTTGACAAGGATGTCATTTAACCCACTCAAATTCTTTAATCCCATCCAATAGTTTTATCCACATGATGTATACTTCCATAAAAGTTAATTTAAAAACATATACTTGCTACCTCTCAACCTGACATTGCTTCGTTGCCAGCAGGCCTGTTCAGTACCCTGAAGAAGTTGTCTTAGTATCATGTGTTCATTTACCTGTTGCCAGCGAGCCTGTTCAGTACCCCGACGGGTTTACATACACTTCCCACACATAAGTGATTTCAACCCTCTTATGCCACTTTTAAATAGTAATACAATTATAGATTTATTGATGACAAAGAGAGCGGGGTGATACTAGAGGTTAATTGCAATACAGGTGAATAGTTGATCAAGTTATTTATTTGCTTTCAAAACTAGAAATTTAATCATGGTTTAGAGATTTTAGATTTCCTTTAAGAAATCATCTAGAGAATGGGGAAGCACTTAAAAGTGATTCCTTAAGAATATGGATGGTGTAAAAGGTTTAAAGATCATCGTAATTCTCAAATATTTAAACCATATCTCTGGTGTAATACTCTGACAAAGACAATTTGAGGACAAAATGAGAGTGACAATTGAGTTAAAAATCAATTGTCTGAGCTATATCTTAATATCAGGACCTCTTTGAACTATTTCAATTTGCTTGAAAAACACAAGTCTTAAAATAAATTCTTCCTTCGACAATAGTTCTTTGATCAGAAATATATTGATTCAAAAAGACAGATAAGAAGGAAACTCATTCAAAGCAATCAAAGAAAACAAAAAACACACAACAAACCAAATCAAATTTTATTAATGGGATTCAAAATCAGAAGTACACAAAATCAAAACAACAAAA
>WSFP011555631.1:0-11182 GCA_009831015.1 Picea engelmannii
GTCTTCAACTACTACATGGTAAAGGTATGGTTGAAGGAATGTCTAACTTCTCTCTGGATTTTTATTTCTGTGAACATTTTGTATATGGGAAGAAAAATCGGGTAAGATTCCCTTCTGGTGCAACGAGGGAAGAAGGAATTTTACAGCTAGTTCACAGTGATGTGTTTGGACCTGTGTCAGTTCCATCATTGGGAAAATCTGTGTACTATGTCTCATTTATTGACGGCTTCTTGAGGAATACTTGGATATATTTCCTCGAGAATAAATTTGAAGTCTTTGATAGGTTTAAAGAGTTTAAGGCTCTTGTTGAGAATCAAACAAAGAAAATAATTAAGTTGTTGACGATAGATAATGGCGGAGAGTTCTGCGGGAATGAATTTGAAGAATTTTGTAAGAAGTGCGGTATAGCAAGGAAAAAGACTACTCCATATACACCTTAGAAGAATGGAGTTGCAGAAAGGATGAACAAGATGCTGATGAAAAAAGCAAGGTGCATGCTCAGTGGTGTCGGGTTAGGGAAAGAATTATGGGCAGAGGAAGTGGGTACTGCATGTTACCTGATCAAAATATGACCCTCATCAACGCTAGATGACAAGACTCCACAAGATTTATGGAATGGTAATAAACCTTCTCTCACACATCTCAAGGGATTTGGCTGTGAGGCCTATGTTCATGTTTCAAAGGAAGACAGGAGTAAGCTAGATAAGAAGACTGAAAAGTGTATCTTTATTGCTACTTTGGATTGTTGACTATGTAACCCTTTAACACCCTGTATGCAAAGAAAAAAAAAAGTGGGAGAATGTTGGGTATGTGTTATATTCTTTGCACAACTAGCTCTAGTGTCTTCTATGTTGCGTTGGGTGCGTAGGGGTTTGGGGGCAACGCCCTCGTGAATTTTTTTCCTCAGGAACAGGGATGAATTTAAGGATGGAAAATTATTTTAAAATGTAGAAACCTTGGCGAATCTTACTAATCCTTCAGATGCCAACTATAAATGATTGGCGATATTTTTGTAAAAATATTCAAATTTCTAAGGATTTTATATAGTTTTTATAAAATTTTGGCGATTTTTAAGGTAAAATAATTTTATCCTATATAATTTGGGTGAATCATTTTTAAAATAACGAATCTCGTTTTTGGAAAAACCATGGAAAATTATCCCATGAGCGAAATTTAGCCCCTAAAATCATTCTTGCTCAGGAAACATGTCACATTTTTTGCCTCATTTTTTCCAATGGTTTTCTATTTCTGGTTAAGGAATTAGGGTTGTTGACTAATCCATCTCATTGGGTTAGGGTTTTGGATGCCGCTAGCTCCTATATGTATATTGTATTGTAAACAATGTATCATTATGAATGAATAAAGAATATGTTGGTTTTTCCGGTTTAGGTTTCCAGAGGAAAAATCTATGTGTAATGTGTGTATTTTCCATTGTATTTTTTCTATTCTTTTATTGAAAATCAATTTACAGTAAAATATTGTACAAGGTTAAAATCTACAACCACAAGGATGAATTCCCAACATTCACGCAGTATTTGATGACTAGAGCATCAAATCCATTACCAAGAGGGGGATATTGTAAAATATGTAAGAAATGGGGACACCATCTGACGGAGTGTACATTATTGCATAAATATCAAATTATCCCAAGGAACTTGTTTTGAAACTTCTGCAAGTCAGTCGGGCATGAAGAGAAGGAATTTCATGCATTCAATTTAATGAGGGAGTGCACATCATACACGTACATGATTCAGGAGGAGAATTTTGTGACAGAAGGAGGTGGTCCATAGTATAATAATCAGAGAGGATTTAATCCAGGAAATAGAGGAAATTTTGGCAGAGGAAGTAGAGGACCAATAATATGTTACAAATGTAATCAACCATGACACTTATCTCACGATTTCTCGAATCTATGTACAACCTACAGATAATGTAGATAATTGGACCATGCGATAGAAGATTGTCCTCAACTACTTGCGAAATGGAAGGCATGAGCGAATCGGAACCATAACCAAAATTAGAATGTATAGAAAATATCAGTCGAAAAATGCAATGAAGGACCTAGAATAACAGTTGTTATGTACAAAGGAGATAGAAAAGGGGCCGACGCGATGAATGGAGGGAAGCAGGCTGAGCAATGGGTAAGGAAGTCAGCATGACCTATGCCAACCTTCGACCCTTAGCAAGAAAAAGAGATGTATCATAGGGAAAGAAAATATATACTTGGACCGGATTGGGGAGAATCAACATCATCTGCACATCATGTCGGAGATCGTGCTATGCTACAGAAGCCACTTGGGAAGGTAACCACTCTAAGAGAATTCCTGAGAAGTTGCGTAGAGTTAAAGAATGATGAAATTGTGATGAATGAATTATATGAAATGATTGATCATTGTGTGCAAGGAAGGGAAACTCCTATCTCATAGATGGTAGTGAGTCAGGTACTGCGCAGAAAGAGGACCAATGGGGAATTCAAACTAAGTGCATATATTGGGGAATATGATGTGGATAAAATTATTTTAGACTTGGGATATGATGTGAATGTAATACCAAAGCATACCTAGGGTATGATGGGGAAACCCAAGCTAATCTAGTCTGTTGTTCAACTAAGATTGGAAAACCAACATAAGATAATACCAATTGGCCAATTGACAAGAGTACATGTGAATGTAGATGGGGTGCATAGTGCGAAAGAATTTGAAGTCATTAAGATCATGGGTGATAGTCAACCATATCCAACATTGATGAGACTTGAATGGGAATTTGACAATCAAAATATCATTAATCTAAATAGGAGGGAAATAATATTTTAGGTAGGAGACTTAAAGGTTACTGCACCATTGGAACCAATAGAAGGGAAGAGGTACATAGAGCTAGCAAGAGGGAATGAAATTGGCAATTTGTATAACATAATTGTGAAAATGGATGATTATGTTAACCCCACTACATATGGTGCACTAAGTTGGAGAAGTACTAGTTCATGTGCATCATATTCAGAGGAAGGTATGGAACAATGGAAACAAATAATACACGATGTATCAACTAGACAATGTGCATGCATAACTCGATCAATGCGCTAGATTGGAACGAAGTTATGTGATCCACCCAAGTATGATGAATTGACTGGAATAAACTTGTTTGTAAAGGAATTTGAGCTGCAGGTACCCAAACAACAAAGGTTGTTGGCACTGGATGTTGTCCTAAAATCTACTCCATCCAGATGGTGCGCTGCACATAAAGAGGGGATGGAAGACTCATCGCAATGTAGAAGACTAATGCAAGTAAGATGTGGTATCGAGTTAGAAAATATTGTGAAAAAAGTATACATGAATAAGTGACCCAACAAATCATGGGGAGTAGTGCAGAAACATATGGAGTTCAACACCAAAGGAGGAATGGATACACATGTTTATACATACACTAGATACAATTCTAAATAATTGGTATTTGGAATTGGAAATTCACAGAGAAACACCAAACTGGAATGCGTTGAATCAGAGGTTCAAGGTAAAATTTACATTTGAACAAAAATCTCCATTATTAGATGCAACATTATAGGCTATTCGAACCAATATCTTCTTAGAAGAAGGGTCTATGGAGGTGTTACCAGTGTGTAGTGTGCACAAAGATTCTATCATTTTCCATGAGTTATTGGAGTGTTACATTGTTGCTAAAGAAGAAGATGAGGAATATCCCAGGAATGTGCAAGTACCCAAAACTAAGGGAGAATGAACAATAGAAGGGATAAATCTTGAGTCTTCTCCATACATACAACCAATAAAGACGTGGAAGGTAAACATTGGGATGATAGAGAATCCAAAGTTTGCACAAATAGGTGATTACTAGAGTGATGAAACAATAGAGAAGATTGCAGATTTATTGCACGAGTATCAAGATCTATTCCCAACTACATTCTCTGAAATGAATGGGATATATAGAGAATTAGGGGAGATGAAGATCCCTTTGAAACTAGGTGCTAAACTAGTGCGACAGAGACTTTACAATTTAAATCTGAAGTACAAAGAGAAGGTGAAAGCATAAATAGATAGGATGTTGGATGTAGGGATCATTGAACCAATGGTGGAATCAGAGTGGATAAGTCTAATGGTAATGCAAGACAAGAAAACATGAAGAATCAAAATTTGTGTGGATATGAGGAAGCTGAATGATGCATGTTTACATTATCTATTTCCCACACCATTCATAGATGAGGTACCGAAGAATGTAGGAGGGAAGGATAATTATTCTTTTACAGATGTATTCTCAGTGTACCATCAGATAATATTGTGCAGGAAGACATGTACAAGACTAATTTTGAGATAGAGTGGGGATGTTATCAATATACAATGATGCCCTTTGGACTGAAGAATGCCCATGTAGTTTTTTCAAGAGTTGTAGTTAGGAATTTATTCATAATTTCCTTGAAGTATACTTAGATGATTGGACTATGTTTAGTCTACTGAAGGATTACATAGAAGTACTCAGGTTAATGTTGGACAGGTGTATACAACGTTAGATTTTTTTGAATTTGAAGAAATGTATTTTTTGTGCGTCATTTGGCATTTTGTTGGGCCATGTGGTCTGCAACCAGGGATTATTAGTGGATCCTACCAATATCGTAGTAATTTTGGATTTACAACCACCTACATCAGTCATACAGATGAGGGAAAATATGATTCAGAAATGATATTACAAGAAGTTTAATAAAGGTTATGCGAAGATCAAAAAACCTATGGAGAAGTTGTTGAAGAAGGAATCAAAGTTCCAATGGAACGAGGATTGTTAGAAAGTTTTGGACACCTTAAAACATAAACTAGTGACCACACCATTTTTGATATTCCTATATTGGAAAAGGGAGTTCCATGTTCATTTAGATGCGTCGTCCATAGCTTTGGGTGCAATAATATCTCAACTCATGGAAGGAGACTTAGATCACCTAATTGATTTTGCAAGTAGGAAGCTGTCCATAGAAGAGAATAATTATACTACCACAAAACAAGAAGTTTTGGAAATGGTATATGCACTGTAGAAGTTCAAACATTATTTATTGGGGTCTCATTTTAAGATGTATACAAACCATTCCGCACTAAAATACTTAGTGAACAAGACAATGTTAGGGGGGGGGAGAATAAACATATGGTTATTTTTTTTTAGAAATACGATTTTGAGGTTGTTGTGAAACCACGAAAGTTGAATGCAGGACTTGATCACTTATTGTGCATATTATCAAGGGAAGACGCAGGGAATTTAGATGACAACTTACCAAATGCATAGTTATTTGCAGTAAAAATGGTGGATGACTACTTTGTAGACATCATGCAATTTCTAAGTACACGAATGGTCCCATCAGACATTACAGTTGCACAAAAACACAATTAGTGGTTAAAGAAACAGATTATCAATTAATTGCAGGGAATTTATACAAGTTGGGTGCAGATGGAATATTGAGGTGACATGTAATGGAACATGAAAGGCCTATGATACTCACAGAGGTGCACAAAGGAATTGCAGGAGGACACTATGTAGGTAAAGAAACTATGCAAAGGATTTTGTGTGCAAGGATCTAGTGGTGCACACTTCATAAATATGATAAATAATATTGTCAGTCATGCAATGTTTTTCAAAGGGTGGGAAATCCATCCAGGAGGGATGAGATTCCTTTGTACCCACAAGTTACGTTGCAAGTCTTTGATAAATAGGAAATATACATTTTGGGGCCAATCAACCCATCAACAAGAAGTTCAGGAACTAGGTACATAATCACTGCGATGAAGTATTTGAATAGATGGGAAGAAGAAACACCAGTCATAGTCTACACCACAAATATTGTTGTGTGGTTTCTATTTGAGAATGTTGTCACACTATTTGGATGTCCGCGCATATTACTCAGTGATCAAGGAACACACTTCTTGAATACAACAATTACAACATTGAATGAGGAATTTCAAATTCATCATCAGAAGAGTATTTCCTATCATCGTCAAGTCAATGGGACAATAGAAGCTTTTAATATAATTATGGCGAATTCCTTGACAAGGATATGGAACGTAGGAAGAGATGATTGGGACTTAAAGGTTCCTATATTTTTATGGGCCTATAGGACTACAAGCAAAATTTTGACAAGGAAGACAACTTTTAGGTTGGTCTATGACCAAGAAGTAGTAATGCCGATGGATTTTATTCTACCTAGCCCGTGCATTGCAACAATTACTGATATTTTAGATTTTGGCGTAGTAGAGGAGAGATTGTCACAATTAGTACAACTTGAGGAAGACCGGTTTGTCGCAGGCTTCCATCAGCAAGTTCAAAAAGAAAGAGAGAAGGCATGGAATGATAGACACATTAAACATACAAAGTTTCAAGTGGGGGACTCTATGATAGTAAGTTCATGCAACATCTAGGAAATTTTCGCTTGCACTGGTTAGGTCCATATGTAATTCAACATGTGATGAAAGAAGGTGTTGCATAGTTGGAAAATTTGACTGGAGAAGCCTTCAGAGACATGGTGAATGGAAGTCGACTCAAACTCTATAGAGATGGCCAATTACTTGCACATTAATCTAAATTGTGCAAGAACACATGTATCATAGTAGATGTACTATAGTAGGGAGATAAAATACAAAAAACCAAACAAAAATTAGAAAAAGGAAGAAAAATAAATAAAAAGTCAAAAAACAAGTAGAAATACAATGGTAGACATGAAGAAGTATCACACAGAGAAAGGATGTATTTCACAGATAATAGAAACAACATAAAGTCAGTTAAGTGCGTGGGATATGAACCATTAAGGGAATTAATGCATGGAAATGACAATTAGAAAGCCATAAATAATGAAACATACTGAAAAGTTGTAGTCATAAATTGAAGGCGCCACCGATAATTGTGACAGATTGGCAGTACAAGGAATAAATCCAATAGAATATATGGAAATAAAGTAGAAATAAATTAAGCATTCATCGCACCAATGGCAGACTAGATAGTTAATTCAGGTGGGAAGGGACATGGCACCACCACCAAAAAAACATTGATTGTGCCAAAGAAATCTTGAACACGAGCGCAACTAGTAGAACCCAAGGTTGAGGAGACCCCATGAGCATAATAATCAGAGATGAGGTTTCCTGGAGACTACATCCTTCCAAGGAAGGATGATTCCCAACTAGTAACATTGTAGAAGACTCTCTATTATGAGTTGATGACGTCTGACATACTAGAAGGGGTCATTGTGGATGAAGACATATTAGGGAGGCTGTTGCAACTCAAATAATCATACCATGATATTAAAGACACGACGAAGTTACCTAAACTTGCATCACACCACTACTTAGAGCTAGGTATAGACCCAATAACGAACTAGAGCATACATGTGCCAAAGGTATGGGAAAGAGGATTGGAGCGAGTAGAAATACTAAACCTATTCCACATCCCTCATTTTGGTCAGTGCAATGAGGTAAATCCATGTGTCAAATTGCTTTTAACTGGTGTACATGGAGGATATTTGTGGCTGGACAAACCAATTTTGATAGATACATACTTGATCACAAGGATCGTATGATTGCCAACACAAGGACAAGATCCAAACTTGTTGTTTGCAGACAAGAAAAATGACAGGGCTCCATCATAAATAGTGAGGAAAAAATTTCATACAGTTTGAGGGGTGCATGGATTGGATGTGCCAAACATATGTGACCCAACCGTAAGGCTTGCAACACAGGAATTGACATGCAAGCTACTGAGCAAAGTATGCAGTTCTGGACCAACCTAGTAGAGGATACAAAAATGAAGGCCATGGAAACAAGATTGAGGGATGCACTGTAAAAGGCATAGAGGGCTTCATAGAGCATAAAAACTTTCCCACCTGCAGAATGGATGACGACCATTTTGGCACAAAAGTAGTCATATGATGAAATAAAAAGGATACAGGACCAACAAAAGATCCTTCAACAGTGATTAGGACCACTACAAGATGAAGCACTAAGGGTGATAGAAGAACTAGAAATTACACAGGGAAAAGTGAAGAAAGCAACATACGACATAAAAGAGAAGCTCACGATCTTGATTGCATAGGATGTTGAGGATATTTTGGGAACATAAGTAGAAATAACAAAGGATGTTGCGACAAGAAAGGATGCCTCTCAAAAGTTCATAGAAGTATAGAGGAGTGTGGAACAGGCCTGAGTGGCTCAGGACGAGCCACTTGTGAGTTGTGGGGGCCTGTTGGACATGCATTTTAGATTTAGTTTTCATAAAAATATTAATTATGGAGGATATGCACAGTAGAAGAAGAAAGAAGAAAAGGAAGGAGAAAAGTGCGCAACAAAGGTACATTCAGGTTCGGGAGTGCATAATAGAGGCACATGTAGGAGTGTAGTGCATAGTAGGAACATACTTAGCCGAGAATAAAGTAGAGAATAAAGAAAGACAAGAAAGTGGGCGAAAATGAAGGATAACAGTTGGACATGCCAAAAGCATGAAGACATAAAAGCAAGAGAAGCAATCTCGAACAAAAAGTCAACACGAGTAAGAATAAGATGTAATTGGTTTTGGGGATATGCAAAGTAGGGTTTTAAGCCCTAGAATTTATGTATAAATATGTAATAGGTTGGGCAGATTAGGGGTTCTCTTGTTTGGTTCCGGGTTTTCTCCTATTGGTTCAACTAGGTAGAAGTTCTATGTTCTGTGTTCAAAGACATATTGCAAGGAGAGTGAGAGAATAGGTTGAGAGAGAAAGAGTCTATGTCTGAGTGAAGGAAGAGAGTTGTAGGGAGAGGCTTGCACTACAGAGCGACTAGGCAAGATGGGAGAGAGATAGCATGAAATCTTTATTGTAAGCGTAGTGTGCACCCCAAGACGATTACAAAAAGAATAATAAAGAATCCAACTATTGTGGATGTAGCCCAAATTTGGGTGAACCACATTAACTACTATGTTTTCTTATCGTTTATGTGATTGATCATGAATATTCTCCTTATGCATGGTTAGATTAGCTATGTTTCTTATATGAACACTGCATAGTATGAATGTTACAACATAATGATAATATCTATTGAATTCACTAAGTAACCAAGTGATAATATATATTGATCCAGGTGGATATCGATGGCCACCCACCTTCTCCAACTGGCCCAAAACATGTTTATGGCAATTTTGGTAATTTACTATTTTTAGTAGTTTTTAACTTCTGAGGCCATTTTGAGGCCCAAAAGTTGTAGTTCTCAGATAGATCTTTCCAACGAGCTATTGAGCGCCCCAAATGGAGATCGTATGCAAAATTTACGCCCCTGGGAAGTTGATGTATCAACTACCCCCATCGGGGCGCACAAACCTTTTGGCTTTTCATCTTCCGGGGTTAGGGTTTTGTATTTTACTTATGTTAAAAATGCCCTTAGAGCCTCATTGTAATAATCATCTTCTCACGGATGCGAGTAGCCATCACATCTCTTCTCAGAGATAAGCTGCCACAATTCTAGCGAGTCTTTCACTCTGTATTTTACAATCTCTGTACATTTATTTCATTAATAGAAATCGTGTATTACTGTATATCTGTGACTCTTGTTATTTCTGCTATATCTCTTTTATATTGTTTTCTCTCTTGCAATATCTCTAAATATTTATGTGTTATATCTCCTCTCTCATTTTGTGCCGAAAATAATCTGGATCAGTGGTATCAGAGCAGGCTGCTCTTGATCGTTTTCAGTGCATGTCCCCGACGAGGTATGAGTATAGCAAGTTGGGTCTCGAGATTGTCTCTCTTGAGGACAATCACTCTCACACACCCAAGAAACCTTCAATGGCGGAAGAAAATAAAAACGATAGAGCAAACGATCCTATCAGTCTGTTTCTTGAGCAACCTCTCATGCGACAGAGGGACGAAATGATGGAGAATTTTTCCCACATCCTTCAATGCCTGCCGATAGCATCAGGCGCATCTTCATCAAGAGACCACTTTGGAGGCACCTCGCCTTTCAAGATACAGGTTAATTTTGATATTCCTGTATTTGAAGGTCAAATAGATGCAGATGCCCTAGATAAATGGTTAAATATGCTAGAAGGTTATTTCTCTGTTCATAAATTTTTTGATAAGGAAAAGATCACCTTCGCACTCCTTAAGGCTCTCCCCCATGTAAAACATTGGTGGGAAACTTACTGGGAGCAGAGTTCCACAGAGGATTCTGGAATATATGGGGCTGAGCCCACTTGGTATTTTTTTGTGGATGCAGCAAAGGAAAAATATTACCCTGTTGGAAACTATGAGGACCAGTACATGAGATGGACCACACTGCGACAAGAGAGGGGCCAATTAGTTCCGAAGTTCACAAATAGCTTCCATACCTTGTGCACCAAGCTGAGTATCAAAGACTCCGAACGACATTTTTTTCTGAAATACCATGGGGCTCTACACACATACATCCAAACTGAAATGGATTTTCTGGACATATCATCACTCGGTGCTGCCTATTGATATGCTGTTAAAATCGAGAAGAAATTTAAGCACCAGAACAAATGGGAGTTTGGGTTTGCAAATCCACAACAACCAAAGTATGACAAAGACAACCCTAACAAACAGTCTCCAGAAAACCAGTCCAAGCCACAGGAAAAGAAGGGTCACAAGAAGACAAAGAAGGACCCCGAAAAATTGTGCGATTTCCACAAAAGCCCCTGGCACAACACCGATGAATGTCGCTCAAAACAGTCATTGGTGGACGAGATCAAAGACAAGGAGCCGAACCCTAATTCAGAATCTGATTCCAAAAATAATGGTAAAATACAGATCATCGACACAGACCCCACTGCTATTGTCGCGATCGCAACAATTCAACCAGAAGAACCAATAGATCCAGAAGAGGGGGAGCACCTTTTTCATTCACAGATGTGGGTGAAGGGGACCCCGCTGCATTTTATTGTTGATAGCGGAAGCCAGAAGAATCTCATCTCAACAGAGGTCGTCAAACAATTGGGATTGTCAACAACACCACACTCGCAACCATACAACATCGGGTGGCTTCACCAAGGATGAGATCTTCGTGTCAGCCAGCAGTGTCGATTGTCATACGATATCCAACCCTTCAAGGATGAGGTATTATGTGATGTTGCCCCACTGGATGTCTGTGATGTTCTCTTGGGCCAACCATATATGTGGAAACACCATGCTATCTATGAGTCTCGACCCCGTAGTGTCATTATT
>ML906405.1:794-11182 GCA_009831015.1 Picea engelmannii
ATATATATATATATATATATATATATATATATATATATATATATATATATATATATATATATATATATATTTTATATATTATATAAAAAACGCTCCTGAAACACTCCCGCTCCCGTAGATTTTTGAAAATCTGCGCTTCCCGCTCCCGCTCCGCACTCCCAACAACCTTGGTTGCCCTCCTTTGTCCTCTAGGCAAAGTTGTGTGGCTAGTCATTGTTGTTTTTCTTTTTCAAGTTATTTCATTCAAGTTTATTAATTTTCGCCCACACATTGCAATTTGTTTGGCTTTGCCAACCTTCAAAATCGTGAAGGCTAGTATAGTTTATTTCATTGCAAAGTAATTGAATTTGTGCCCCGTATCTCCTCCCCTTGCTACTTTTTGGATCTTGGGTAAGTAAGAAAGGGAAAAAAGACCGTGTGGCTAGACTAATTAGGCACTCAATCCACTTATTGTTTCAACCACCAAAATAGGGTGACTTGGGAGGCTAGTGTTGATGATTGCAACTATGTGAGACATTCTCCAGCTTACAAACCTGCGAGATGTTGACCATTGAAGCTATGTGAGACTTTCTCCATCTTACAAACCTGAGAGAAAGCCCCTAAGAAGGGTACGTGGTTCCTATTTGAGACAGAGCTGGAACGTAGAGATGACCTCCTCCATTCAGAGAGTTGAGAAGAACTCCAGATGATTATCCTGTCGGAAAGGCGATCTGCTGAGTTGGACGTGCTTGTGGCTAAGCACAAGGTGAACGTGTGAAATCCCAAAGTGTTGGGTGCATTGTCATGAGAACAAAAATGAAGATGATGTATTAGCCTCCTCTGAGCAGAAGAGTTGACGAGAAACTCTAGATGACTCTCTTGTGTGATGCTGTGGGAAAGAAGATCTTTTGAGTGGACGTGCCTGTGGACGAGCACAGGTGAATGTGTGAAGAACTGGTTCTTCTGTGTAATGCAGTGAGCCAGAGATATGGACATCCCTATGGATGTGCCCCTAGTGGATGAGCACTAGTGGGTGTATCAAATCCCTTGCTATATTGTTCAAGAGTCATACCTGCCTGTAACCCTAATTGTAATGTAAAGGGTACAGGTCGGCCCCACCTTAATGTGATTAGTAATAAATGTAAAAGATAATTAATCTCGTTAATATTAATTATAATGTGAATTAGAGAGGTCGGCCCTGTTGTGCCAATAGACACTTCTGTTGATAGGACAAGTCTAATATAAGTAAAGGAATATTCCCCATTGTGGAATCATATCCTTCACACAAGTTTGGAAATTTCAGCAAGTACATGCTCTTGGGAAATGTGCGCACCTCTCTTGGGCGCTAGTCTTCTAGGGATTGAGCACCCTCTTATTAGTGGTGAAGGTCTTTCTCTTGAAGAATAGTGAAAAGGATTTGGTTGGGTTTTCTTCCCTTGTTGAGAAGGGTTTCCCATGATACTTCTTGTGTTCTTGTGCATGGTGTTTCTTCTTGTGATCTTGGTTTCTGCAACATTCTTGTTTATGGTTAAGACAAATGCAAAATTGAAATGAACTACATGCTTAACCTAGATTATTGAAAAATCAACAGTTAGAAGGGGTTGAAGCTGAAGATGGTTTCACGGCACTATGTGTTCGCCTTGTTGAGCGCCCAAGCTTTCTGGATTTGACTTGTGGAGCTAGGGAAGAACCTCATTTGTTCTTCTTCTTGAGCGCCCATCACTTCCTTTTGGTTGAAGGGATAGGGATTTGGGGTAGTCACATAGCTTCAGACTACAAAAATTCACACTTAATTCCCTAAGCTCAAGAGAGACCTACAACTTACTAAAATCAACCAACACAACTTTCACAACATTTGTACTCAAGTTTATCTTTCAAGCAATCTTTTTTTCCAAATTGTGTAATTTACTTTCCATGTGATTTTACTTTCCAAGCAATCTTATATTTCAAGTTATTTTCTTTTCAACAAATTCTTTCATTGTGGATACTTAAGTGTATTAAATCATCTTTATTTTTGGTTACACGTGTTCTTTATTTATTTGGAGATAATTGTCTAAAGTTAAAAGATTATTTCATTGTTTAGTTCATTGTGTAGATATTTCGTGTTTTATTTCATGTTGTATATATATCTTTATTGTGTTGTTAACGAAAAGGTTTTCCTGTCATCAAAAGAATTGCATTTGCATTGTTTGCTTGTCATTGGGTTGGGTCTCCCTAACTAAAAACCAAATTAACTCCTAGATCATTAATTAAAACTTAACATAGTTAAATAGGGTCTACCCCCTTTGGCTTCCCTAGGAGTGAGCCTAGACGAAAGAGGTTCGGATAGAGGTGACAGTGGGTCTGTACTTAGGCTTGTGCCTCCAAGGACACACCAAGTGGGTTGGAGACTTCTCCACGCTTTTAGGTGTGTATAAGGATGGTAACATCTTTGCCGCCGTTGCCGGGGACAAGTCTTTTATTCCTGGAATACGACTTTTTGTTTTCCTTCTTGTTTTTGGTTTGTATGATGCTTCTGGTTTGTTTAGAATAAACCTGATCATCTGGCGACTCCACTTCAAAATAATTTGACAAAGTATTCTTCAAGAAGGAACTGGCGGTTTTCTTAGTTTCATCCTTGACCCTAAGAGGGTTTGTTGAGGAGGTTAGACAAGCTTTCCTCTCGTAGGATCCTTAATAATTTTTGGGTCCCAATCCTTTCCTGTAAACTTTTTTTTTTCTTTTCTCAAAAGTCTACTTTTGGAGGATTTTTATAATCCTCTTGATTTGATTTTTCAAGAATAATTGGTTACCCTCATGAACTTCCTGAAGCAGCTATTGAAAACTTGTTTGATTTTTGTAATAATGGTGATGCTAACTCTCACATCGAAGCCTTTTGGCGATGTATTGGTAAGTGGTGTGGTCCACATATTCATGAGGATGTTCTAATGAAATTGTTTGTCTTGACTCTTGTTGAGGGAGATGCTTATGATTGGTTTCATGATTCAGATGACTAAGTTTAAGACCATACAGGATTTGATATATGCATTTTTAGAGAGATGGGGGGATAAACAGGAAGATTGTCTTTGGCTAGATGCTTCAACAACTCTCGACAAGAAATTGATAGAGGATATTAAAACCACAAAATTAGGTGGTGTAAATCAGTTAAGAATCTTGGAAGCTGACCTTGATAGTACAAGTAATTACATTGGATATTCAGATCTTGTAGAACTAGAGCTTCACAGTGAACAAGAAAGAGAATTTCACCTTTAAATTTCTGATGAGCCCATAAATGAGTGAAATTTCGGATGAGCCCCTAAATGAGTCATTGATTGATCAAGGGGAAATTGAGTTTGAAGTTGTTTAATATCCAAATAATTCACATCCCCACCCGCCTCTCGAAGAACCCATCTCTTCAAAAAAGATCCTCGACAACCTTGATGGAAATAATGAAGCAATGTCCTTAACAATTCCACTTCCAACCTCTCACCCATTAGATGATTCAATACAAGATAATGGGAACATGGAAGGCAATTGCAGTTTACAAATTCCCAATCATTACGAACAGTGGTTGGCCTTCCACCATGACAGTCATATGCAAAAATTCACAAAAGGTTTACAAAGTTGGCCAGATTTCAAAGTTGGGCTGAAAAGAGGAAAAAGCATGCTGCTTGGGTGGTCTATTCTCAAGAAAAACTCTAAGTTGATAAAACTTGGAAAATGATCTTCAATGAGTCACCCTGGGCAGGGACTTTTTAGACACCTGGGGTCCTACCTCATCCATGATGTGGTCGGTCCGAATTCTTTCCACCTTAGCCACTTGGATGGTGACCCCATGAACATACCAAGGAATGGGCAACAACTCAAGCTATTTTTCAAATGATGAGCAATGTGATGTCCCGTTCCCAAGAGTAGGCCAGCAAGGAGTGACTTAGTAGTCTATTTGTTCTCGCAGACTATAGTCAGGAACAAACAGGGAACGAGAGGAGAAATAAGGAGTGATTTAGTGGCTAAACGATGAATTAAGCCAAAAAACATAGAAAAGTCACTTAAGCTAAAGTCAACGAGAAATAGAATGAAAAGGTGATGAGGGGGAGACTTAATTAATTAATTACTCACCTTAGGAGGAAAAACGCCTAGCTTAAGTGATGTCGATGAAGAATTAGATCAGGAAAAGTATAAAGGGAGGAATTCGACCTAATTCTTCATTATGCTATGATTTGATGTTGAGATAGTTTCCAGAGGAGGAGAAGAATCGACCTTCTATTGTTTTGTGGATTTTTGGTGGAAACCACCACCATTGGTCAGTTTCGGTGTTGAGAGACACACCCTAGCCTAGAGGAGATACCATCCAGGTATTTCACCGTGCTATTTAGGAGTATCCAGTTTGCAGTGATTGCGCAACTCAGCCAATGAGGGCCCAAGGGTTAGAGAGTGTTTTTGTTTAGCTGAACGAGACCAAAGATTATCTTGCAGATTCCTCCTGACCTAGTTGAGGACTAGCCATGGCGCATCTTTTGAGCCACCAACCATCAGATTCTGACGATGGAATCTCTCAGTGCACAACAGACCACCAAAAAGTGCACAACTCTTGAGGAGGGACATTTGGGATTCCAGAGGGAGTTTCGGATCAGATTCGGGGAAACCCTTTCGACCCAGTACAACATTGGATAGGCTGCACATTTCGAGATATATAGCAATAGGCTTGGAAATTGTCCCAAATGATGCACCCTTCTCTAGTCCTTAGTACTGGTATCTGTCGGACCCCTCTGTTAATGAGTCTAGACCCCGGATGGATACCCCTGGGGGAATGCGCCCCTCTTACTCTGGCAAAATGCGTGCTAGTGATTCCACCGTCAGAATCAGACGATATATGTCTCAAAATGACCGCCTTGGTCTACTGGGAAATGGGTAGGAAGGGTTTCCCTGAATCTGGTCTGATGCTCGCTCTAGAACCCTAAATGTGCCTGCCAAAAGTGCCTTACATCCAAGTCTGGAGAATGCGTCCCAGTTGATTCCTTCGTCGGAATCTGATGAGGAACTAGGCAAAAGATGCGCCTTGCCCTCCTCTCAAATGGGTCGGAGGGAAATCTCGGAATCCCCCCTAGAAGGGGTAAGTCGACCTAAAACCCCTTCAGAAGTTGCGCCCTCCCTTTGGATGAATGCGCCCTTGCTGCTGAACACTATGTAACTGCTGCTGAAGAATGATGGAAGACTTGAATGATCTTCCCGGTGACTAGGGTGTGTCTCTCAACATCGAAATCAACCAATTGGTGTCTTCCTCCTGGAATCCATTGAACTATCTATAATGTCCCATTTCCCCTAGGCAGTCAGAATACCGTGGTGGTTTACCCAATTTCCCGTAAACCATTAGACGGACAAGCTAGGGAAATGATATTGGTAAAGTCACTTTCGAATTATAAAGTGAAACTTAGGAAAAGTGAGTTTATTAATATTAAAACCCCTCTTTGAGGGTATTTCTCTCCAATTATTAATTAAATGAATATTTAATGGAGAAAAAGGAAAAGTGAAAGACAAAAAGGACGGTGGAGGATGGGAGAGGATCATTGACTAATCATTTTGAGAAAATTGTTTTGGAGAAAGCTTGCGAGCTTGAGACGAGGGTTTCGAAACCCTTGGAGAGAAAATTCGGTTTCGAGGTTGAAAGAATACCTTCCTAGCTGAAGATCAGAGAAGCCATTCAGGCTTTTCATTTGCAGGTAATCGGCATTGTGATCCAAGGAGATTTGACTGAGATTGATTTCATTATCAGTTGTGGAGAAGAGGAGGAGTTTCCTGTGGCACGTGTGGAAGGTTTGGGAGTCTTCTTGGCTGGTCACATTCTCCATTTGTGGCTGGGCGTTCTTCCATCATAGCTGAATCAATCACCTTCCAAATCGTGGTTCCCTTTGGATGGAGCGTGGATCTTCTATTGTGATCCCTGTGGGTCGATTTCCCTTATGGCTGCGTGCTCCCATGGTGCTGGCCGTGTTCACTTCTGCAGGAGCTGCGTGGGGTGTCAAGAGAGGCTGCTGCTGGGCGGATTCTTATTGCTGCTGGCCGACCTTCCATTGTGGGTTGTGTATTGCAGAGCAGAGGGGGAAATCGTGGAGTTGGGGTTGCCATCTCACCCCCAAACCAAACAACAAACAAACATTATTTGAGTCGCCCCTTTGTCAACTCGTGGGAGCAGTTTTTGGGTCGTTTTCTTATGACTATGGGAGCTGTGAGGATTCCATCTTCCTACAACAAATAACCTCATCACTGTTGAGAGGTATTCCTATCTAGTTTTGATTGATATTGACTCAGCTACATTATTTAATAAAGAACAACCAATATTGAATGAATTTGTTCATTTAAATGTGATTGTATGCATCATTATTTTGTGGGTTTTGTTCAATATTAAAATACAACCATTGGCACTTCATTGGGGAGCTATAAGGGTCGAGAAAACCACTAAACAACAAACAAAACCAAGAAACATATCGCTGTCCGATTAAATTTTCACCTACAGCCATAAACTCAGAAGCATGCAAACTGTTTGATGAAAGTCCAACACCAAATTCAAGGGGTTTTTTCCAATTTTTCCAACTTAGAATTTAGTGGTATCAGAGCATGATCTTGGCCAGCTATGGGCGACATTGATGATTGAGGAAGGGGTGCAAAACATCACTTATAGGCGCAAAAGGTATAGAAGTGTAGAGGGTAGAGAAGAAGAAATGGGGGACACTCTAGGAAACAATGCAAATCTGCCAGAGGATAGAGAGGATGGTTTGATCAGAGGGCTTATGAAAGCCTTACAGGATATTGCAGAGGGTCAGAGAGAGACCCAAGAGTTCATGGGCAGAATCACAGGTTACGCTCTAGGGAGCAAGCATGGTGAAGAAAGGGGAGAGAGCAGCAAGAGAGGGCAGATGGACGACGGGGGAAACACACACAAACCTCATATTGAGGTGATCACTTCCAAGACCGACCCTCAGAACCGCCCTCACGACTACAACGAGATTTCTAGATCTACCATGCCGAAGTTCTTAGGACCACCGGAGACAGGCACCAGAGGGCAGGTAGAGCAGGACGAGCCATTAGCAACATATTTTCAGGAGTATAAGGCCATGGATCCAGATTTGAGAGACGCTATGACTTTTGCTGAGTTTTGTAGCTTCAAGGGGAAAAACAGGCCGAGGTTCTTCAACAGGGGTCCCACGCAGAGCTACGAGTTACAACGCACAGTGGGCAAGCTCACTTTACCATACTTCGATGGGACGTCGAAGTGCACTGCACGAGCTTGGGTGCAGAAACTCGACACCTACTTCCAGCTGAACCCCATGGCAGAGACCGATGCCATTAAGTTGGCGACATTGCACTTGGAGGGTGAGGCACAGGACTGGTGGTACCACGGGATGTCCACTCTGGGACATGCCCATATTGTCACCTATGCTGAGTTTACAGGGAGACTGGTGCACAGATTTGATAGGAGAGACCCTGAGTTGTCTTTCAGGGACTTGGCATAGTTGAAACAAACTGGGTCGGCGGATGCATATATATCAGATTTCCAGAGGATATCAGTGATGGTCACTGATATCTCCGAGGCCCGTTTGGTGATGCTGTTCACAGAGGGGCTAACCGAGCCACTACGAGGATGGGTGAAGGCTTACAAGCCTACTTCGCTACAGGATGCAGTTAGCAGGGCTAGAGACCTACAGGAGTCAGTACCCAAGCCCAAGTTCACCCCGAGACCGAACTTCCCCGCGAAGTTCAATGACAGGGGACCACCATAGAGGGATGGCACAGGACAACAACAAAGAGACTGGGCAGGACAGCCACAGAGGGACTGGACAGGCAGGAACAGGATGGATGATGCTACCAGGCAGGATCTCAGGAGGAGGAGGCTGTGTTTCAGTTGTCAGGAACCATGGGTACCAGGTCACAGGAGTGCAGGCAAGGCCAAGGCACACTACATAGAGGTCTTCTCAGATAGCGGGGAGGATGAGGAGATAGGAGAACAGGGACAGGAGGAGGACCCACCGATGGCAGAGGCAGAGCAGGCATCGATGGAGAAGCAGGGGAAGAGTACCTTTAGGATGAGGGGAGGAGTACAGGGACACAGAGTGATGGTGTTGGTGGATGGTGGGGCATCCCACAATTTTATCGATGCTTCACTGGTAGAGCGGAAGGGCATTACCACCGAAGCCTTTGAGGGCTTTTCAGTAATCATAGCAGGGGAGAACACCCTAAATTGTACTAGATACGTCCCACAGATGACATTGAGCCTAGGGAACTACACCATTACCGATGACTTCTTCGTGGTGAAGGTGCCCGCCACCAATGTGGTATTGGGAGTTCAGTGGTTATACTCCCTAGGGAAGTACACCACCAACTACCAGACTATGGAGATGGAGTTCGAGGGACAGGATGGCAGGAGAGTGGTTTTGAGGGGCATGAACACTTACCCTCCCAAGGTAGTGACCGCAAAGAAGATGGAGGCAGTGATGAGGCAGGACGACATTGCATGGGTTGCAGAGTTTCAGATTTCAGTACAGAAGCCTAAGGGCGGGGAACCCAATTTTTCGAGAGAGATAAAGGCCTTGCTTAAGAAGCACCAGAAGGTCTTTGGTGATATACCTCCACGTAGGCCTCTAGACAGGGGCTTTGAGCACACCATCGAGTTGGTAGTCGACCCTCATCACAATCACTCTCACCATGAGTGTATGGAAGTCATCAATGGCTAGTCCCCTATCTGAACTATCATGTGCCATCGAGGCCCTACAACAATAACCTGCCACTAATGCATGTGTATCATCAATGCATCGAGTGGTTGCCATGATCATGCCCTGACTGACTCTCAATTGTCCCGTCCAGTGTCGTGACTCCTGATCATAGTCCCGCTGAGGTTCTACCTCATGCCCCTTACTGCTAGTGTCAACAATGGAATCCCCAACAACACACTCCTCAAAAGATAAGGCACTGAACTGCCCACTGTCCACTACGCTACTGAGTCCTCTTGTATGCCACTGCACACCATCACCAACTGCTACCCCCATATGAATCGTATTGTATCCTGTATGGGAAGCTGTATCCTCCTGTGTGCTCACCCTACTAATATCATCTGCGCTTGGATCCCATATAGATGTGTCCAGACACGGTCTATGGTCATCCCATCCAATAAGGAGTGTATCCTCATCACTGTAGATCGATCCTAGAAGTAACTGTCCCAACAAACTGTCGGTCTCCATAACTTGATCCATCAATGGAATCTCCAAGAGTGGTGACTCACTCTCCTCATACTGATAGGTATGTGTAAGGTCAACTATCTCCAAGCCATACCTCTCCTCTTGGGTTTGTAGATCCATATGCCCCTTGTGTACAATCCCCACACAAGGCTCCTCTACCATATCAGGAATGCCACTGATATGCTCTTGTATCGTGGCTAGCATAGGTGACTGAGAAGATGAAAAATGTGGCTCGCTCATCATCCTCCATACACGACTTCCTGGAAGCCATGTCTACACCCATAGGTAGGTCATCCAACCTCCTAACCTCATCATGTCTAAGTGCCAACACATATGAATCCTCACAAGTGTCACCAGTATGTTGAAGTGTTGAATCCTCAACATTGCCTAACGGGGAAGATGAAGGACATGCACTATCATCCTGTCCCTCCAACTGTCCCTCAAATGCGCAAGAGTCACTAGCCTCTATCTCGGTCATCTGGTTGAGCTTGTAGTACATGTCTAGCTTTTGTACCCCATCTCTGGCATTGCATTTGGACGATCCATCAAAAGAAGGTATGGTGAGTTTACCAACTTTCTGGATGAAATCTATGTTATGCACCTGTTGTTGTTGTTGTCCTCCTTTCTGAGGTTCTTTGGGATGGTTCATGCCCGTAAGTCCACAGTACTTGACCAGTGTCATGTCATGATGGAAGTCACGACCCAACGCTGCATACTCCCTCTTGTACTCTTCAATGTGTTCTGCCTGATTGGGCAACCTCTGTGCTAACGACTGTTGTGCTGCTGCTGCCGGTGCCCTATGAAAACTAGGGAACCATGGTCTGGGAATCCTACTCGAAGATGTGTATGTGCGGGTAGGTGTCTGGGGTCTACTGCCTACCCTTGAGTTCCCCTATGCTGCATGTGGGGCTGGTGTGCCTGGGGTGTCCACTATAGCTAATCTATCAGCCAATTGTGCCAAAGACTGTGTCATGGTCTGCTGACTGACTACCAAATTGTTGAGTACCTGCATGAAGGTTGCCTCTGGGTCCATGGGTGCCTTACCAGTGCCCTCTGGCCTCTCATATCTATCTCCCCACATCCTCTCTGCCTTCTGGGTCACCCGCTGAACTCATCGACTTTAGTCACAGGCTGGCAGGACTAAAGCTCTGATACCACTGTAATGTTCCTGACTTGGCTAGTCTAGGAAATGTTGTTAAT
>WSFP011555662.1:0-11181 GCA_009831015.1 Picea engelmannii
TTTCCTGTACATCATAATTCAATTGCAATATGTATAGAACCATATGCAGTGAACTTAGAATTGTCTACATCTAGCAATTCAATCATAATTACCAAACAATTTAATAAAATAGAATGACTCGCCATTCTATGCATATGCATGTTCATAATTAATAACAGTAAGTTCATTATTTCTTCTTCTGAACAAGAAAATTTCCTGTAGTCAATGCTCATGTGACTACTTGACTTGCAACTTTCCTATTGCAATGTCTAACACCTCCCTGAAATGTCCTCAACTTCATGAGTTAACAATATTTCAGCTGTCAGTAACAATTATTTCCATCCAATAATATATATGCATGTACTTACAAAACATATTCAACCATTGCATTTAGTATACAATTCTATCACTTATTATGCATGAGTGCAATTCTCGATGCATAATTAATCAGTGCACCTTGCATTGGATTACACAATGCTCTTTATCTCAGTTATGTATCTCACCATCCATGAGTTGGAATTCTGGCCAATGTGTTGACACATTCTCCACACGCTTCCTACTGTCTACCCAATTAATTGAATGCCTTCCTTTTCGACCCGAACAGTACACCAAGAATATAATTTTGTGGTGTTCATTAGTGTTAGCAAAAAGGTTGCAACCCAAGTTTTATTTAAAGGTAAGAAGCTTTTAGTAACTGTGTGGCTCATAACCTTTCCATATCCATACCTTGCCATATCCAACCAGGTCCTGGTCTCATACATGACTAGCTTACTGGCATTCATTCCTATAACAAGTTCTTATCTTTAAATTCTTTGGTTATTACCCCACAACCAAATTAACATGACATTCTCCTATGTCAGTGTGTGCATTCAAAAGCTAAAAAGCTTTGAATTAATATTGGCCTTCGGCCTTTACCACATCCAATGGTATGCATTCAAATAATATAATCATGTGATTTTATAAAATAACTCTGGCTGAGGAAATTCTTACCTAAATTCCTTCAACGATTATGCAAAAAGAGTAATAAAAACTCATACCTTCATGACTGCCATTAATAAATTTTATACTACCTGAATGTCTAATGGCAGCAGAAGCTTTCATGCTTCTTTTATCAAACTTATAACCAACACTTCAGCTCTCTATTGCTTCCCTCCTTATGCAACAACATCACCAACAACACTTGCAAACATGCAAGCATTCTTTCCTCTAGCTGACCCAACAAGCCATAACATACTCGCTGCCACAGAAACTGCAGCAACTTCTTTCCCATGTGCAACTTTTCCTTGATGAACCCAAAAGTCTGATTCCTGAATCTTCTTGTGCTCTCATTGTAGTCGTTGTGCATGACTATTTCTGCCCTGAGCACGTTCAACGCAGTGCCCCCACCTCAGCGGGGTCTACTGACCTCCCGATCAAAGGACCTTTCCAAATGCTGAGTCAGATTGACTCTTCGGGCTCATGATTGAACCCAAAACAATTATACACAAGCCCACTTTCCTTCTGTGTGCAGGTCCTAACAGACCCGCGGGCTATTCCTACGTGCTTCCAAAACTCCAAGTTTCAGGCTCTAGTCCCTTTCTCATTAGCCCCTTCCTTCATATGGCCCTGGGTTATGACCTCATGGAAAACTGTGATTGCGGCCGTGGGCAAGAGTGGTTTTAGGCCAACCCGTTTTTCGCCCTGTAATTCACCTCCAGTTGCCACGCATCATTTGTTAAAACCGTGGTATAAATTGCGGCCCGCTCTCAGATTTTTAACATCCGAGCAAGTTCTGGCCCCGCAATCCAGCTCGTCCGTCGACCTCCAATCCCTTGGCGATGATCCGCGATCAAAGGCTACTATTTATCCTCCCTTTTCTACCATCTTTCCTCCTTCCGCATGCGATCCTAGATCTACACGATCTGTCGACACGTAGCTCCCTTCCAAATCAACAGCTACGGTTGATTCCGGCTCTCCGGCCCTCGAAAGTTTCAACTCTCAACTATCTTCTTTTCCCGTATGACAATCTTCCGGAGTGGAAAATCTATTAACACCTGTCCTCAACAATCGGACGGTTCTGATGAACTCCAACTCTCCAACCTTCGAGAGTTCTCAAGTCTCCACACACACAAATCTCCAGAGTGAATTTCCCCGAAGTGATAGATCTTCTGCCACACGTCCTCTCCAAATCAACAACCCTGATTTACTTCGGCTCTTTCCGACCAAGACCAGATCAACGGTCCTTCAACCTCCTCCTCGATCAACGATCGAGATCTCCTTCGGGACTTCGGCGCTTTCATCCTTTGCTTTCCTCCAGAGTGCTCCGTTGCCGGAGTTCCAGATCTAGCGCCACGCGTCCACTTTCAGATCAACGGCCAAGATTTACTTCGACTGTTTCTCCTCCTCCTTGTCCACAAACTTCCGAAGTTGGATCTTACGCCACCTGTCCTCCCTGACGATGGACGGTCCCAAATCACTTCGGGACTTCGGGACTTTGACAAGTCCACTTCTCCTGCGCACACAAGGGTTAAGTCTCGTGCGCTTACCTCCGGATCCAACGGTTGCTGGTCCTTCGCGCTCAAACCTAACGGATGGGATTTGTTCCTCTCCTCTGCGCTTCCTTTGTTCTGTTGGACGCTGATCTAACGGTCCAAGCTCCTCCCCACAACCGATCTGACGGCTATTGTCGCTCCTCCTCCTGAGCTTTTGACTTATTCCACCTTGGAAGATTTTGTCAGTGTTCAAAGGCTTCAGCCTTTGACCTTTCTCCTGCGAGTCCGCCTCCTGGATCTCATCTTCGCTCTCGTAAGCGTTATCTCTTCTAAGCTTTAGGACTTAGAATGAGTCTGTTTCCCACGCACTCTTTGCATTATCTCTCCTAAGCTTTTCGATTTACTCGGTCTCCTAAGGGTCTCGGCTCTTCTGTTTCCTTTCAAAGGAAAACTTCATGCCCTCCTGGCAACCTTCTGCTCAAAGCACACCTTGTTGAGCGATTTCTACAGAGTGTTCAACAGCTCTGTGAGTATCTTCCTCTGATACTCTTCTCCCTGAACTCGACAAAGAGTTCTCTCTGTGCACACTTGCACTCGCTCGATGCCCGTCTGGCAGAGCCCTACAGAGTTCTCAGTGACTCTATCTCTCTCTGAACTCAACACAGAGTTCTTCCTGTGCACTCCTTGCACTTCTGCTGATGAAGGTTCAACGGTATCTCTCTTGAGCTTCTCTAAGGTTAACTTACCTCTGTCAACACACTCATTGCGGATAATGTGCATTGCTTTCACTCGAAAACTCAAAGAAAAGAAACAATTGAAACTTATTCAATACTTAACCAGTTTACGCATTCAGACCAATCTGATTTAAGAAAACATGCAGATTTCATTTTCTTTCCAAGCTCTTCTCTGCTCTGTAATCATTTTCGGGCACTAGCCCCGTTCTCTCAGTCCCCAATCCATGTGATCACGGCCATGACCAAGCACTAGATCACTAGGTGCTTACTCAGGCCTTCGGCTTCGGAAGATTTCAAAGCACTACACAACAATCTCTCAGAGTTCCAGATTACCGAACTCGCGACGTAGGGTGGATCAACCGTCCACGTCTACTCAGCATTCGATGACTAACACTTACTATGGAACCTCAGGTGTCTGAGTTCCAAGACTTCGGAGCTTCGGAGGATCTCGCATCCACACATCCGAACTATTAATCTCCGAACATTCCCAATCACCTTTGGTGACGTCATTACGTCCCATCACTTAATGTTTTCCAATTGCGGGGGCATGCAACGGTGGTTTGGAGCAACCCGCCCTTCATCCCGCAATTCTTCTAACGTTGACACGTAACCCCTCGGTGAAACCGCAGTTTGGATTGCGGGACCGCCTTGGATAATTAACTTCCGTACAACTTGGGTCCCCGCAATTCCTCCTAGCCGTCGATCTGGATGTATCGTGATCAACGCCAGTGTGGGTCCTCTGACCTTTAACTACGTTATGTAACCTCGGCCCCACTAACACAGCTCATACGAAAAGCCACATGGCGGAATACTAGCGGTTGATACGTGGCCCATTCAGATGGGTGACACGCATCACATTCCAAATGCCATTTCAATCTTCCACAGTTCGGAATCCACTTGCACTTGGCACACAACCCATGTGTCCATGTTACCTCCAGGTGACGTCATCATGACTCACCACTTCGTCTCTTCAGGCTTCGGAGCTTCAGACTTCGGGAGTTTCAACTCCTCTACGCTCGCTTTTGCCCGGAGCGCTTTCCCCCTTCACCACTGCGTTTGACCTTTCGACATTGGTTAATCCAACGGTCGAGCTCTTCTCCCCAGATCTACGGTGTAGATCCACTTCGAGGCTTTGGGATTTCTCTTATTTTGCATCAACTTCACCAAAGTCGCGAAGTCCGAAGGGCTTCCCAGTTAACCCTTCTGCACCTTCTCCGGATCTAATGGTCGTAAGGGATTTCCCTTCCTTCCGAACAGATCTTGACGCACAGAACAGACTCTATTACTCTGTAGATTTCCAAAGGAATTCACGACTAACTGCCTCGCAACATTACCAAATCAGACAGTCGTGAAGGATTCTCCTTCTTCGAAACACATCTTAAGGTCCACATTACTCTGCGGCCCAATACCACTTCTGTTGTGGTTTTACGACACCACTACTCCTCCTGAGCTTCGTAACACGGCCAAGGTAACTTCTTGGCACTTAGGAAGGTTCTAAGGTTCGAAATTGGTCCTCCAGACACAATTTCCTCTTGAAACCTTGGGTCCAATGACCACTTACCTAGCCCATCCAGGCTCAATGTTGAAACCTTGGGTCAGAACTTGAGTTTTGTCCATTTCGACAACAACTCCTTCCGAAACTCTTGCTTCAACTTCCACTAAATGGCCCATCCAAACTCAGTGTTGTAACCATGCTCTGATACCATATTGTAACATCCCCAGCCATCAACAGGCCGGGTAATGCTACCAAAACAACTTTAAATGTTGCCTTTACTACTCTTATCTGTGGCAGCTCCAGCCTTAAACTACTGGCTATGCCACACAGAGATACTTGCGGAAAAACATACACATCCATATAACATAGAATGACTATTCTACATATATATAACATATTATTGCGTGGAATAACAGTAAGCCTACACATGCAGCATATACAACATACACGGACAATATTCATCAATTACAACATATGTACCATTACACAGCATGTAAATGAACATAAAACGGTACTTATCTTTTATTAGAAGATCACCGACTGCGTGCAGACCTTCCACGAACCTCCCAGCCTTAGACCGCGTTGCTCATCACTCTCAACAGTAGGTCACCTCCAAGCTGGGACTAAACTCCACCCGACAAGGGAATTCTAGGCTTGGCAAGGACAACAAGGAAGTTGCACAAAGCAACAGGAAGGATCTTTTATCCCAGGAGCCACTTACGCCCACAGCTCACAGACCCTCATTCCCCACACGCTTGCTCCACCCTAGGAGAGCACACCTTCACTACTACAAGTCCATCGGCCAGTACATCTCCCTTACCTTGGGCTTCAACAACAGGCTGGACCAGAAGTCTCAGAGTACTGTAGTTGCTACGAGACTCCCTTCCAGGAGAACTCACTTCCCAGCAGACTCTCTCACCTAGGAGAGCTGCTCACAGGCCTGACAACCTGTTTCTTCAATTCAGCTCCTAAGCAATACTGCAACAGCGTTCGGCTAGCATACGGGTGACAGCAGCAACATGAAACAGTTATGGACACCAAAAATGGCAACAGCCTAACGCTAAGACACAGCACGGCTCAAGCGAACACAAGGCAGCAACCCCAAACGGTTAAGGCACAAACTCGGCTCTGCAGGTGCATGTAGACTGGGTTCCCGAATCACACATGTCATCTTTTCCCTCCTCGACTGGTTTCTCAGATGTGCGAGGTTATGCAGAGGGCAGACGCATAGGCCCCAACAGGTTAGACGACGGATGGGAAATGGCAAGCGAACCCCCTGCCCATGAGCGGTTTTCTCAACTATGCGTAGGTAACTAGAGGTCGACGTCTAAGGCCAACGAGTTCAGGCGAAGGATGGAAGAATGGCAGACGAACTCAAGCGGAGGATGGAAGAATGGCAGACGAACTCAGGCGGAGGATGGAAGAATGGCAGACGAACTCAGGCGGAGGATGGCAAAATGACTCGCGAACCCCCAACTCAGCTGACGCTTCATCGGCTCTTAACTGCATGAGCCCAGGTCGACACTTGTCTTCCTGGCGCTGCATGCGCTCCATTTAGCCTACGTCCCCCTTTCCAGGAACTTAGGATAACAAAAACATATCATGTTCACCTTAGTCTTCAGGAAATAATATTAAAATATTATTCCTCTAGAAGTAAGCCCCCTACTTAGCCCCTAGGCCCAAATACTTAGCCCCCTCCCTTGCCCAACCTTGTGGAAGCTTAGTCCCTCATCACTCTTTCTTCGTGGTCGATCTACATGCAGCGATGTTTTTATATTAACAAAGTGCATAATTACATGTACAAAACAGGGTCCTGGCCTTTAACACCTAGGCTCTCCGGACTACTTGCACATAAGCTTACCAGCTTACAATTGCTCGGCTCACCAGCCTACAAAACATGTTTACAATACATAGATATAACTGGGGCTCGTCCTTGGGGTATTACAGATGTCCTCGAACACAAGGAGATTCTCGATCTTTACCATACTGCCATTGGTACGCAGGTCCATGTAGGGAAATCCATTGCTTCTTTCATGGGGATTAGTGAGGAGGATAATATTATTTTCTCACAGAGGTTTCCTTTTGCTCAGGTTGAGATGCAGACATGTATAAAATATTTAGGTTTTTATCTAAAGCCCAATGACTATACAAAAAAAGAATGGGGGTGGATGATTTCTAAGGTTGAAAAGAGGATGTCCATATGGTGCAATAGATGGCTATCAAGGGGGAGTAAGTTAGTGCTGGTGAAATCCCTACTTGAAGCCATCCCTATGTATTGGGTGTCTTTGTCCTTTATTCCCAAAGGGGTGCTGGAACAGGTAAGAAGACTCAGTTTCAGATTCCTATGGGCTGGGGACAAAAAGAGAAAAAGAATTTTACTTGGGTCTCATAGAAGAAAATTGCTGTTCCTAAAGAGCTGGGGGATGGGGCATTAAAAATCTCCATTGCTCAAGACCCCTGGCTACTAAATATGTCTGGAACTATAGAAAGGATGGGCTTATTGAGCAAGGTGGTGAGTTGGAAGTACATACAGCCTCTGTCTACTGCTACTGAGGATTGGATAAGATCTACAGATAAATCCTACCATAAATCTTCAGTAATTTAGAAGGCTGTGGTGTTGGCCTTTCTGCTGATTGGAAACCGGTTGGTTTGGAAGATTGGGGCTGGCAACAGGGTGAGGCTGGGGGGTGATACTTGGGTGGGGTGTGAAGAAAACTTTACGTTGCCTAGGGTTATGATTGCGGTTTTGAGAGAAAAAGGATTTTATTATTTATCTCAAGTGGCTGATCATGAGAATTCCTCCATTCTGAAACAGGAGTGGCTTCCAGCTGATAATTTGGGTTTCTTTGTTGATGAGAGGTCGATCTGAGAAAATAATTGATCTGCTCTAAAAGCCATCCATGTCAAGATTAATGAGGATGAGGATGAACTCGTATGGTCTAGGAACCCTATCAGTGGTGACTATTCTCCGAAATTGGATTATAAATTTCTTAGAGAGGAAGAAGGCACACGGGGTCAGGAATTGTGGTACAAGGTGGTTTGGAAATTCAAGTGTCCCCTAAAATCAAGGATCTTTATGCAGATGGTCCTCAGAGACAAAGTTCCAACTTGAGACTATATGCAAAGAAGAAGCTGGCAAGGACCAGGCAGATGCCCTCTCTGCAAAGTTTGTGATGAATCTCTCTCTCGAGTCTCATCTACTCATACATTGTAACTTTGCTGGCTTGTTTTGGAAGGAAATTGAAGACTAGACTGACTTTAGAAATGTGTAGAGGGGACAGTCTGTATGTAATTGTGGGCGATTTGATGACAGTTATTGATTGTATGAGAGGGTGTATGCTTTGAAAAAAAAAATTAGACCTATCTTTGAGGAGATTTTAAATATTAAATATGATATAAATGATGTATCTTTTATACATGTGTACAGAGAAAGGAACCCATTGGCTGATTCTTTGTCGAAGAATGGTTTGCAGATGGATCCTGGGACCTGGCACATATCGGCTCGGCTCAGCTCAACAGGAGGGAGTCCTGGCTGAATATGATCCAGGACCTTTTTTCTGGTTTATCTGCTTTATACTCCATGCTGCTGGGAATTGATGCTTTTTAAGTGACTTATTAATATTATGGCTTTAGTGGAGTCATTTCACTATCATAAAATTTTGGACAAATGGTATGGATTCTGGAAGATTATCAATTAAGTATGGGACTGTAAAATCATTTTTGTAGTCTGTTTTCCTGCTGTCATTTTTATGAGCCCTTATGCTGGACACATTATTTGGAGGACTGTAGGAAAGTCCCTTTGATGATATGGAGTTTATCTGAAATGTATTGCTGTGAGAAGATGAGGTACTTAGTACACTCATAATGATGAAAGGCATCAAAACAATATAATTTGTTTTCAGTAATAAAATTACGATTTTTTTCCAAGGAAAAAAAAAGATAAAGGGATATACAACAGTAAGGAAGTGCATTATTGGGTAGGCATTTTAATTCCCGCTATTACTATTCTGTGCTGATTCATTATTTGCACTTATATCCCAATGACTTTCTGGGTTATCAGTTTCTCATTATTTCCCACCATGCTGTTACAAGTACAACTGCTCATTAACTATGATAGGCAGCTTACAAATTGCAATACCAGAAGGGCTGCTGCTTTTGCATAAATGCAATTGGTAGAGGAATTTACAAAATGCCACTTTTAATGTTGGCTACCAGAAAAAGATAACAGAACTGGTAATGTGATGACATAGTTTGATCATATAATTCCGAAGTTCTTGAAGATTCACTAGCTAGTAGTTAGCACGGGATTGCAAGTCGAAAACATGAAAACATGACTTGAAAATTGTGTACCAAGTTAAGGGAAATCTGTGATTGGAATCTGTAGGCCACTCTAGTAAACTCGTGCCAATCATTTAACTTGACCTTATTTACCTAATCTAACATAAGTTTTGGACCTATGTCCTGATCATAGACCTAGACAACAGTAAGAAGATGAGTAATGAGATTGATCCTTCTCTTGGGAAGAACATTCAACAGAGCATCAATGCAATTGACTATGGTGGAAATGGAGTTAACAAGTTTTTTATATTGTGTTTAGTACAAATCTCATAGAGGGTCGATAGAGCAACTTTTCATTGACCTAATGTTATCATCATTGTCATCATCATTATTATTATTACAATAAGCTTTCTTCATTTGATGGACTTTAAGAAATATATGCACAACAGAATTCATGGCTTTGGGTAGTAATGCAATTTCATTAGACAATTTGAGTATGTAGATTTCCACAGTCAGTCATAATTGTAGTGAAATTTCTGGCACTGTGTTAATGTTTAGAAATGTTCCCAACATTTCAAGTGGACACTCCACTCATCATCATGTTGATGATTACAGCTTCGTGAGACATCCTCCAAGACACAGACTGAGTGAGTCGGCCTGTGAGAGAGCCCATGAGTTGGGTATGCCCATGAGATGGGTCTGTTGTTTGAGATAAAACGATGTGTACCCCTTTGAGGGGTGAAGGTGCCCATGTGATGGGTGTATTGTTCTCTCTGTGTAGAGAGTTGAGACGATGTGGTACTCCAAACGATTCTCCTGTGAGACTCAGTGAGATAGAGATATGTTGACTAGGACGTCCATGTGGCTGAGCACAGGTGGACGTGACCCTAGTGGTTGGGCACTAGTGAGTGTGTGTCCAGGTGATTCTCCTGTGAGACTCAGTGAGATAGAGATCTGTTGAGTAGGACAATCCTATGGCTGAGCACAAGTGGACGTGCCCCTAGTCACTGAGCACTAGTGGGTGTGTGAGATCCCTTTCTTCCAGATGATTCTCCTGTGAGACTCAGTGAGATAGAGATCTGTTGAGTAGGACGTCGTTGTGGTTGAGCACAGGTGGACGTGCCCCTAGTGGCTGAGCACTAGTGAGTGTGTGAGATCCCTTGTTTTATTGTCTATGAGTAAGATTTACCTGTAACCCTAATTGTGATGTAAAGGGTACAGGTCAGCCCCACCATAAAGTGAAATATAATTAATGTAAAAGATAATTAATATTGTAATTATTAATTATATTCTGAGTTATTGAGGTCGGCCCTATTGTGCCAATAGACACCACTTTTGATGTGTCCAGTCTAGTATAAATAAAGGTGATTTCCCCATTGAGGAAACACACAACACACATGTGATTTTGGAAATTTCAGCAAGTACATATTCTAAGGCTGAAGTGCGCACCTCTCTTGGGCATTAGCCTTCTTGGTTTTTGAGAGCACCCTTTTGTGTGTTAGGTCTATGGTGTGGGAGGTCTTTCTCTTGAGAATATAGCAAAGGATTGTTGGGTTTTCTTCCCTTGTTGAGAAGGATTTCCCAGAATATTTCTTGTGTTCTTGTGCATGGTATTTCTTCTTGTGATCTTGGTTATTGCAGCAATTGTTAATGGTGTAGCTGCATTTGTCTATGGTTCAAATAAATGCTAAAATTGAAATAAACCTCATGCTTGAGCCTAGCATAGTGAAAATTCAACATGGTATCAAAGCATAGGTCTTGAAGAACCCATTGCACAAGCATTAAATCCAGTCGTCCTCCTTTTTTGCAATTCTGTACGGCCTTCTAGGGTTTCTGCAATTCTGTACGGCCTTCTAGGGTTTCTGCAATTCTGTACGACCCTCTCTTGTTTTGATGTTCCAGCACTTAATACTTGGACGTTGGGGCTAAAATTGGCATAGGAGAGTACAGCCTCCTTCAATGCACCTCCAGAGACTTAGAGTGAAATTATGAGAATTTTGGATTTTTGGCCCTAGGGTTCCGCAATTTTCTGTAGATTTTTGGTTTTAGGGTTTATGCAGCGCATTAAAGAAGCTTTCAAGCTTACCAGTGTTCTTCTAGACTTCAAGGCTTATTGTTGGCAGTCATAAGCCCAACAAAACCTAAGTTTGCTAGCCTAGCCTAGCCGTTAGGTTTTGTAGCCCAGTTGGCAAGGGTTTGTGAAGAATCTGAAAATATGAAGAAC
>ML906419.1:0-11215 GCA_009831015.1 Picea engelmannii
ATTAATAATATATTAATAAATTAATGTAATAAAGTACTAGTAGTATATAAATAAAGTAAAAATATATTAATACTACATATAAGATTATTACATAAATACAAAACATTAAAGAATTATAGATCTATATTATATCCATTAACTCATGAATACATTACTAAAATATTAATTAATACATTAATAAAGTATTAATATATTAAATTTATAGTTTATGTGGTATTAAATTTATTGTTAGTACTTTATTATTATTAATGTATTAATGTTTTAATTTATACATTATATTAATGTATATATGTATGAATGCATTAATTAATAGATCATTATGGTTGATCATGGTTGATTATGGTTGATCATGACTATGGTTGATCAAGGTTGACTATGGTTGACCATGCCCATGGCTGGCCTTTATAGACCATGTGGAGATGATTATGGTGGGTCATGTTGATTATTTAACCATGGTTTAATATGTCACTATCGCACTACAATGGTGATTAGGTTGTTGCTTGTCACATTACGACATAAGTTTGGTTCGTCGCATGATATTAACAAGTTATGGTGAAGACATTGTGACGAAGAGTTTTTTTTCTCACATTATGGCATTCCAATACATTTGTCACATTCCATTAGTGGGTTATGTTCATCACATTGCGACATTGGGAAATGTTCATCTCATTGCAATGTTGGGATATGTTAGTAACATTGCAACATTTGGGTTTTATACATCATGTTGCGACAATAGGCAATCTTCGCCACATTGTAACATTTTGAAATGTTTGTCACATTGTGACATCACTATATGTGTCTCACATTGCAATGTGGTTTTATTGTTCGTCACATAGCAACAATAGGGACAAAGGGTTTTTGTTTCTCATGTTATGGCATTCCAATAGGTTTGTCACATTCTGACAATGGGTTATATTCATCACATTGCGACATTGGGAAATGTTCATCTCATTGCAATGTTGGGCTATGTTTGTCACCTTGCAACACTTGGGTTATGTACGACACTTTACAACTGTAACATAGCCACTATAATCCCCATTTTTATTAATGCATAATGTAGATATGAAGATGATTATAGCCAAGCGATGTAAAATGTGAAATGTATTTTCCAATTCTATTAAAAGTAATGTGATACTATCTTATAGGAACATGGATAGAGCTAGGGGCTGATTAATCCACAAGAGAGAGTGAATTCCTAGAGAGTGTCTAAGAGGGGCCCAATGGAGATATGGGTAGTAATCCAAACTCATATTTCTAAATTTTATTATCTTTTGGGTCAACCATCTATTTTATGTTTGTGTATGAGAGCTCAATCATTGAATACCTATTAGAGAGTGGGTTTGAGAGTCACATCTCATAGTTACTGGAAGAATGGGGTTGAAGTACAATCAACATTGGGCAGACCCTACAAACAACTATCCTGGGAAAATAGAAGAAATTTGTATGCAAGGAATAGACATTTTTCACCTTCAGTCTTGCATGAACAACAAGGGGAGAGCGGGGGAAAAGAGAAAAAGAGCTATACCAAGAAGGATGGGCGAATTTTGGAGCAAGATGGAGCATTTTGGAGCTCTACTATATATTGAATATTTATTGATGACTACTTGCAATGAAAGTACCCTTTCGTCACAAAATTGAAGATAAACGGTTGAAATTTTAATTTTTTTTATAAATCCAGCCCGTTTTCGTCACTCTTGTGACGAAACTAGTTGTATGTCTCAAGAGCGAAGAACGTGAAGATAGTATAATCACATCTCTCTTGCAACAAACTTTGGTTATTGTCACAAGAGAGATGATTCAATGATGATCGTTACACTGTTTGACAAATTCAACATTGAACGTTATAGTGTTTGACAAAGTCAACATTGACTTGTTCATCATTCGTCTCTTTTGCGAAAAAAAAAATATCTATAAATATTTTTCAAATTAGAGATGTTCTGACAATGTTGCTATAACAATGATGGTTCAGAAAGGGCATATTTTTGCAGAAGAATGTCACAAAATATTAGAGTTGGGAAAAAAAGTAAAGCAGGTGAAAAGGGTGATGGTAGATGTTATTGCCCTTGCAAAAAATGTTGCATTACATGTCCCATAAGAATTTTAATAGAAACGGCTACAAAAAATTGTAGGAAATATGGGCACATTGATGGGGGATCGAATGAATATCGTCCCATGGTAATTAGCTATGTATTCATTATATGTTTTTGTATTGTCGATTTTATATAAAATTATATATATATATATATATATATATATATATATATATATATATATATATATATATATATATATATTGAATATTTGTTATACACACTAATTTTTCATGATTGTTTGTAATTATGAAGTTAGAGTTTCCCTCTAACTTTCTGCAAAATATTGCACCAAGTAGTACTAGTAGAAATGATGTTGTACAAGCTGAGAAACATGATCAAACAAATGAGAATCTCATGGAAGAAGATGATGGGACAAATCAATTTAATGATCCCATGGAAGAAGATGATGGGACAAATCAAATGATCCAAGATTTGTTTTCTCAGCCGAATGAGGATGGGGACAGTGATGGTATTTATGATGAACCTCTATTAGAAAAGGAAAATAAATGACTTTATGAAGGATCAAGAGCAAATCTTCTCTCCTCTACATTGTTGTTGGTGAACTTAAAGGTTATGAATAATTTGTCGAACACTTGTATGACATGGATCCTAAGGTATGTAATATGTTTTATCTCATATACATAAATGTTGACTTTTTTTTGTTTTTGCTAGTGTTAATTAATGTGTAAAATAAGAATGCAATTTTTACAATTAATATTCTTTACATTAACTAGTTATTTGTTATGTTGTAGATCGTTAGGTGAATTTTTGTTACCATAGTCAAATATTTTAGCTCGCACATATCAAGATTTCCATGTCATTGTTAAAGACATTGGAATGGATTATCAAACTATAGATGCATGTCCTAATGATCATATTATATATTAGGGACAACATGCTTCGAAAACAGAATGCCCGCAATATCTTGTCAGTAGATATTGAACCAATCAAGTAACAAAAAGGGTGCCTCGGAAGGTTCTTCATCATATTCCCATAATTCCACATTTGCAGTGATTGTTCAAGTGTGAAAGCATAGCACAATTTATGTATTACCATGCAAGTAACAGAAGTGGAGATGGTATTCTTCAAAAAAAAATCGATGGTTATGCATTTAGAGAAATTGAGGAAAAATGGGAAGATTTCAAAGATGAACATCGTAATTTTAGGCTTTCGTTGGCAGCTGACAGTGTTAATCCATTCAAAGAGATTAGGTCTATTTACTCAGTGTGGCCTATTTTTTTTATCAACAATAACATTCCTCCTTGGATTTCAATAAAGAGGGAGCACATAATGTTGACAATGCTTGTTCCAGGTATTTGTTTACATTAATGTTTTGAATGTAACATTTTCATTTGTTTCTTTTTTTGCATAATATATATATTTTTTTTATTTACTTATATATACATATCATGGTTATAGTAATTATGTGTAATTTCAAACAATTAGGTAAGTACTAAGTTAAAGATATGAATGTATATACCGAGCCTCTTATTGACGAGCTACTAAATTTATGGGTTGGCATCACTATGTATGACATATGTAAACCAATCAACGAGAAGAAATTTAAATTCAGTGGAATACTTTTATGGAAAATTCACGATACCCCGGGACTAACACATTTTTGTGGTATGTACCATTATATTTCTCTTTAATACTATATAATTTTTTAAAGATATCATCTTGCATGTTTAATTTTTAAATAATCTCATCATATAATTGACATTAATCCATCTGTTGCAGGTCTTCAAACGAAGGTTAAATTTGCATGTCCATTTTGTGGTCCTAAGATGAAGTATCATCATTCAAAAAATTTAGGAAAGGTGGTGTTTGATTAGTATAGGCACCTCCTCCCTAAGAACCATAGGTATCGTACTACTAAAAAATATTTTTTCAATGGGAAAGAAGAGACGGGTTTAAAACCATGAAGAATGACACCTCGTCTATGGAGGTTGGAATATAATAGAAATTGTCAAGGTACGCAATTTCTTTATGTATCATATATGTACTAATGTTTTGAATTTTTATTTTAATCATTGAATTTATTTTACCATATTTGATAATTATTGTTGTGATTTCGTTTATGCTTCATGAAGGTCGCCATCATGAAGGTATTAATAATGGGCTTCCATGAGAAATGATATATTATCCCACTCAATTCAAGAGGTTTCCCTACTATGAGGAGCTAAAAATAGGTCATTTGTTTGATACAATTCATATCAAGAAGAATGTGACAAACACATTATGGCGAATCATAGATGGTAGGAGGGATAAAGAAAAAAAATTCAAAATTTGTACTGACATTCAGGAAGTCAATTATGCAATGTGAAGTGTGATCCAATCAAATAGAGATGGAGACCAAAATAACCTTCCATGGTTATTAACAGAGAAAAAAAGCAATGATGTAAAAGAGGTCATTCAAAGAAATAAATTTCCCACGGGTTTTGCTTCAAACATAAATAATATCTTAACGAAGAAAGGTGAATTTGGTGGGGTAAAATCACATGATTGGCATACCTTCATTAAGGTAATAATTTTGGTATATATATTTGTATATTGGCCTTATACATATTTTAATTTTTTTTGTTTTTTTTCTACTTTGGTCAAAACAAATAACAATTCATTTTTTTTGTTACAGTATGTTCTACCTCTATCTCTCCCAAACGACTTTGACAACAACGTCAAACAAGTTATATATGATCTTGGAAAATACATGAGGTAAGTAGTTGTGATTTATATGCAAAATGTTATTTCAAATTGTTGTTGTACTTAATGACATGTATTTTACTTGTAATGTAATATATTATATTATGTTATGTTGAAACATGTTATTTTCTTGTGTCATGATCTCATGTAGATGGTTGTCATTGAAAGAAATCCATGAAGATGATATAAACTATTGGAAGAGAGAAATTCCTTGGCTAATCTGTGAAATGCAAAAGCATATACCTCCAACATTTTTCAATGCACAAGAACACTACCTCATACACCAAGTTGAGGAGATTGAAATTTGTGGACTTGTACACACAAGGTCAATGTGGATGGTGGAGAGGCACTTGAAATCATTGAAATATTTGGTATATCTTTGGTATATCATAGAGGGATATATGGTATATCAATCCATGGTGTATATTAGTCAGTATCTTCCTAAATTAGCAGTGCCAACTATGCATGTAGTGAATCTCATTTGGGATGTGAACTCCATCAAAAAATTTGAAGATCAAGAGAACCTGTTGGGGAAAGGTAGAATAAAAAAAATGAGAGGTAATATATTAACAATTGTGAAGATTTATATTAATACATATAAATTTTCATTTTTTGTGTATATGATCATACTCATTAATATATTAATACATTTTATTTCATAAATTATTAATATTTTCCATGGACATTATAACTAATATTTAACATTGGTGAGTTGTGATTTTTTTATTCAGTTTCTCAAGATTGGGATGCACTGCATCTATACATTGAAAACAATCTTGACTGGATGAATGTATGGATTGAAAGATGTAAACAACATCATGGTGGTAGGTTATCATGGCAACGACTATCTGAATTGGTTAGAGAATCTCGTCGTAATGGAGATGTCAATGTTACGCAAAGGGAAATTGATTTAGCATATGGTTTGAAAGATGGGCAGGCAAGCAAATTCACCCATTTTATTCAGTTATTTTATATTATATTAATGTGAGTACATGTGTATTTTCTTTTTCAAATACTTTCCAAGTTATATAAATACGTTGATTTATTAATTGGCAATGCATATTTTACATATATGGCATATTGCAGTTGAAACACCAAAAGGATATGTGGTGCAGTGGTCGTAAATTTCACATCAAACGGTTGGACGAAACTAGGAAAACTTATGATAGTGGGATAATTGTAGTATTCCAGGTCACTAATGTTTACTCTAGGAGTGACAGACATCCCTGAGAATCTGAAAATACATACTATGGGTATTTGAATGATATACTTGAGTGTGACTTTAATTCCTTCAAATTATTTATGTTTGGCGTCAAATGGTATAGGTTACGAACGCATGAACGCGATCAGGAAAGAATTTGTATTCATCATTCCAACAGATTTTCGATGATTAAAACAACGGTGTTTGAAAGAGGACATGATTTCTATGTTTTTGTGGAAGCCAATATGAACATGTATTTTACTCAAATATTCTAGGTGAGAGGGATTGATCCAGATGGATATCGGTGGCCACCTACCTTTTCCAACTGGCTCAAAACAGTTTTCTGGCAATTTTGGCAATTTACTATTTTTAGCAGTTTTCACTTACGGGGCCATTTTGAGGGCCTTAATGAAGGTTTTTCAGGATCAAGCTTCTCAATTATTACTTATGGCATGATTGAGGCCCTAAATTGAATCTCCTCAATGATAACTTTCCAGCAGGCTATCATATGCCTAAAATGGAGATCGTATGCAAAAGTTACGACCTCGAGAAGTTAATGTACTAACTTACCCAAATGGGGCCCACATGACTTTTGGCGCTTCATCTCCTAGGGTTAGGTTTTTGGATGTCTAGGATTTTTGGCATTCCTATTTATTTTAAAAATGCCTTCATATCCTCATTGTAATCATCTTCTTGCGAATGAGCGCAACCGTCACATCTCTTCTCAGAGATAAGCTGCCACCATTCCAGCAAGCTTATTTCCGTTGCATTTTACAGTTTCAACTTATTTCCTTATTGAATAGAAAACCAGTTTTATTGTATCTCTATTATTTTGTGTGAAGTACCTGTTAATAATCTGTATTCATTTCGTTCTGCTCATAAAATCGGGATCAGTGATTGGTCATTTGTTGGTAGATATGATCCAAGAGGAAGGCTAGTTAAGTATACTCATGTACAGGAAGAAGATGATATTGAAGAAGAATATGATTCGCAAGATCAAACAAATCTGAAAGATCATGCAGGGTCGAAAGATGAAGAATATGAAGAATATCATGATCCAGGCATAGGAGACAATGCAGTTCTTGATGATGATGTAGATGAAAATATGCTCAAAAATGACATTGATGATGATGATGATATTGTCAAGCATTTTAACACCGTTTCTGAACCGGATGATGATACAAATGTCGAGTTCGATGAAGAAGAAGATACAGAATAAGGATGATTATACAGATGTTGAGTTGGATCAGGTACGTGACTATATATTTTAATTTTTATGAATTATTCTCTTAAAATAATTTACTTGTGTCATGGGTTAATTACATGTTTTTAAGTTTTATGGGATGTTTTTATATCCTATGTTACATGTTGTTTAATTATTATGTGAAACCTGAAAATAGTCACCAATATACTAAAGTACATGGTAAACTAAAAATAGCATTCACAAACATATGATAATTTCATTTACCTTCACTAATTTTTGTTTTTGTAGTTTCTATGAAAGAATTTTACTAGGTTGCTTTCGATTATTTTCTATTTTATAGATTGGGTATTGGGGAATTGAGAGTGATGTGAAGGGGAGGGGAGGGGGAATATGAACTTCCACCTTCACATGGTTGTCCTTGTTCAGTAGAGAATAAATTATTCTTGAAACCAAGAGAAGCTTATTCATTTTTATACCATCATGATCATAGATTTCATCATTGTTATCATAGTATTACATCAACGAAGTTTCGATGAACTTGTTTATCATTTCTATAGAATATTCATTGAAACTGTTTAAAAACATGGGACTTTGGCCCATAATTTATGTGGAAAGAAATTCATCATGTATCATAAACCCTATTTTTCTTTCAAAGTACATAAATTGGTTGAGTACAAAAGTTTTAATTTTGCATCAACCTTTATTCATTTTTCTTCCAGGTTCTATTATAGCAAGATTTTCCTCACCCCATGCAATATTGCACAGAAGGCATTTTTCCATTTCCCTATGCAGACTTTTCATCCCTTTTTTCAAAATCCCAGAGCTAAAAATACAATTTTTTCACATATACGCACATTTCCTACTATATAGCATGTGTATATGCAAGTTGCACCACTACAGCCCGCGTACATCGAGAAATGTGCCCAAAATTGGAAAATAGTGTCAGGTTTCCATGTCACGACAGGAGATCAATGATCCTTGGCCTTCCATATACTGGAAATATTTTGACTCAGCCCTTCAATTCCACTTGAAAGCTATAAATGGGCCAATTCCGAGCTATGGAAAAGAGGAGAAAGAATTCAACTTTGAGAGAAAAATTACTCTCAAGGAATTATTCACTTCACACTGAGTCAGCATCCCTTTATCCTTTAAGTCCGAACACAGTGTTCAGCCCCCAGGCTCTTCCCTTATTGATTGAGAACTTCATTGTCTCTCTTACATGAGCTTGCCTTTGGTAGAGGATTGAAGTGGTGGAGGCCCATCTGGAAGGAACTTAGTTTCTCGGTTTCGAATCGTGCCGACATGGAAGTCTGTAACTTATTCACTTATGTTGATCATATTTTAATAGAAATACTCTTTTCTCGTCCAATTGATATCTTGCAAATATTTGAATTATTATTCCATGGGATTATTTGTTATGAATTTTAATGGATTATGTTATTGAATGTGCTAACATCATATATTATCACCATTTGCTTGCTTTGCATGGTTGTTGAGGACTAGTTGTGGGTATATTTCTTTGGTCAAGTGCTCAATGGTGAACTTCATCAAACGTCTGGATGAGGTAGGCCTTTTATATTGTCTTTCTAGCATATTTTTTTTATATAGCATACTTGAGAATAGAGTTGATTTCTACAGTCATTTCCATCTGTTGTGGTTTACTCCTAGCCATAGAGAGATTTTCCTCGTACCAGAATTGGCAACCATACTAGGGATTGAATCTTATTTATTGGGTTTTGGAGTGTTTTTATCCTTAGATTTCTCTCGTTCATATTGAGTTTCTTATCGCATGATTGCTTGATAGCCTATGTTCACTCTAGGTCTGAGTCTTTCAGCCTTCTCCTTAGCCTAGCTATGTTTTTGACACATATACGCGAGTTTTTGTTTGACAGTCACGTATATATGTGTGTTGTCCTTCTGCAAGCTGCGTGCATACGCGTTGTTCCATTGAATAGTAGCGTACATCAAACTTTGTTGCTTGTTTTTTGGGTTTGGTGGTTTTTGGGTAGGTTTTGATGATTGTTGAGTCTTCCTGCGTCTCTGTAGTGACTGTCAAGTGTCTGTGGGATGAAAAGAAACCTGTCTTTGGTTGAATTTTTGGGTTGTGCCTTTCTCATCATCTTTTCATTTTGATTGTCCTTGTACATTGGGCTGGGTGTTTTGATCCTTGGTATCCTACTTGAGTTGTATCTTTCTATGCACAGTAGAGTCTTTATATATCAAGTTGTTGTTTAGTCCATGCATTTTCATTTTTCTTATATTGAAAATAAAAAAATATTAGCCATTTTACATTGATTAGCATTTTGATCTTTCGAGTCTTTGTCATTTTTCTTAGTGCATGTAAAGAAATATTGCATTTTTATTTAGAATTGTATAATTCAATTGAAAATTGCATTTTTAGAAAGCATATCATTCATTGGAAATTGAGGTTAGGACTTTGCATTATTTTCATATTCATTTACTTTACTTGTTAGGTCATAACATCACTAGTTTCATGACTGCACCTTTTGATTAAGTACATCCATTAAAATTAACGCTATAATTTAAAATTGATTAGTAACAATTTTATTTTCTAGGGTGCACAAACTAGCTTAGTATTTAGTGCCTTGGAATAGGATTTTGTGAGTAAACTTCTCCAAGGATATTAAATCAACATATGTGTCTGACTAAGGGAGTGGATAAATCCATTGTATAATTGGTAATATCAAGAGGCTCCGATTACACTGGAGTTAATCACGAGGTCACGTGAGGTCGGTTGAATGGATATCCCCCTGATACCTTCTTAGCGTCATAGATATTTCTGGGGATCTTGCTAGTGCCCTTACTTCTGTGAGAGGAAGTGATTTCAAGGTTTTGGGCTTTGCTACCCTACCCATACGATGAACCTAACTTACGACTACTTTCTCGTGCATCGATTATACAGTGGTTGATTAGTTGCTTGACTTAGGTGCCACATAGGTTACTTGTAGGGGTTATTCTGTAGGTACCATGGGTCAGATAAGGGTCGGATAGCACACAGCCTTTATGGAGGATTGCCTCTCCGAGGGGATCTGACTGACTAGTTGTTAAGCCCACGAGGTCCCTTATAACTAATTTTGTTACCTCTGATCTTTAGCAGGGAATCTCAGCCCCTCTTGGGAGAGGAATACCTACTTTAGGGAGGGAGGCCCCTTTAAGCCACTTTATCCTATTTGTGTGCATATTGGTTGTTTGATTATTTTTGGTGTGCTCTTTGATCACTAGTTGGCCTTAGATTTTATACTGAGTTTTCATTATCNCACTCATTTCATGGGGACGAATCCGTCTTCTTTTCATAATGGTATGCATAATTATGACACTCAGTCCATGCCTTGGGTATCTAATAATTTTCCTCGTGGTATGCTAAACATGTCTTCGTACTTTTCATCCTCTATCTCGTCTCCTTATGTGAATCCTAGTTGTGGGTCTGGAGGCATGATACATCCTTATTCTCCCTTTTAGTTTGGTGGGAGTCATATCCCTCAAAAAATCTTATGGTAGGAGTTTGGAAGCTTCCTTCCTATGAATCCACTTTTCTAGGAGAAAGTGCTCAAATGGGCGGTCATTATACTTATTACACTATGTTCACCTATCCTTCTTCTGTTATGTCATATCCTACGAACGTTTTTCCCATGGCAAACCTTCATCTGTCCTCTGGTGTTTCATCCGGAGGGATTCATTACTATCGTATGGGAAACTCCCTTCACGAAGTTCCTTCGTCTGGGGGCAACATATATCCTCACATGAGTAACCCTTGTCATGCCACTTTATCCTCCATACACCCGTTTATGAATCAGTATGGAGGAGGATATTATCGTGCTGGCCATGGCCATGGTGTATACCAGAACCCTTATTGGCCTGCAATTTCTCAAAACCAGTCTTTCTCATCACCTTGATCTCAAATGCCACAATAAAACACCACCACAAGTCCAGTCACTACGTGTCATACTGGAATTATATCACCAACCTCTGCTAGTCATGTTGGAGATTGGTCGA
>WSFP011555673.1:0-11181 GCA_009831015.1 Picea engelmannii
CATTGCGTATCAAATTATTATACTTGAGATTGTACCTATAATAAGAATGCTTGCTAGTTAATGGTGTGCATGATATATTGTGCATGTCTTTTATATCGTGGTATGAATCTTGATCATTGCATGTATGTATTTCATGCTTCTTTATTAATTAAGTGTTATCAGAGTTTCCAAATTAGGAAAGGGGTGCATTCTTGGTGTGGCATGTCATCCTGTGGATGGCTGGGTATGTTACAGTTTGGTAACAGAGAAAAATTGTAGTGGTGTTTCTTGGCTTGGGTGGCTGGGGGACGTCAAAAATTGGTATCATAGCTTCTGGTTCAAACACTGGACTATTACGGGCCAGAACAAGTGTGAATCAGGAAGATTCGTTGTTACAAATTTTATATATATATATGTGCGAATTGGGGGGAAATGGTGGAAGTGTTTGAGTGTAATCCCCCAAATTCATGAAAGGATCTGAGTTTGAATGATTCTAGGATTGTCTAAAAAGTTAATGGATTTGATCTGTAGATTTGCAGAGCCGAATTCGACTTGGAAGTTCAAAAATTCAAGTTTTAATTTCCAATGTAATGCTGGACAAAGTTTGGAGAATCGATGGTTCAGATCATGTTCAATATTGGATCAACGATCTTGATTCGTCGTTGAAAAAATTAAAAAAAATGAATGTTTGCAAAGTTTGGCGAAATTACTAAATCAACGATGAGGATTGGTTCTATGACTTGAAAAATGAGGAACATCGACAATTCCTATTCATTTCGGCTTTTTGGAGAGTTGGAGAAAACCAACAGTCAATATCATCTTGGTCGGGAGATCTTCGGCCTAGATTCACCTGTGATTTTGTGAAAAAAATTCTAAGTGTGGAAGTTCGCCAACAAAAATCGTCGAAGACCGATGGTCAGGGATCAAAAAATTGGGTGAAAGGTTGAAGAGAGACTAAGGAAAATATTAAAGTCCTGAAATCCAGAGTAAATATGGACCCTTCATATTCGAGGACATGTGTCCGAAGATTAGCAAGGGTTCATAAATTCAGCATTCAATAGTTCGAGGGTGTGGTGGTGTTCAACAACAAAAACCTTTGAAGTCTCGAATCCCAGAGTAAATCTAGATCATTCATGTTTGCGGACACGTTTCCGCAGATTAGTCAGTTTGGGAGTTCAGCGTTCAAGGGATTTGGGGTGTAGTGTGGAAAAATATCCCAAAGCTTTGAGGTCTCAAAGTCCCAAATTTGAGAGGCATTGGAGTGACGTGTCCTGCTGACGTCACCTAGGGTGATGTGGACACACTTGATTCTCACCATGTGTCACCGTATCTCATTCTTTTCAAATACCGTTTTCTCTAGTTATTATATCACATGTGTCACCCATCAGATAGAGCCACGTGTCCATGCCTTATTTTCTGCCACGTGGCAGCAGATCTTGTAGTCTAGAGACTTGGCACTCTGGAGGATTCAAGGCATAAGTAGTTGGGGTCGAGGACTCCCGAAGGCCTGAAGGTAGGATTCCATCTTAGACATTGATTAGAATAGACATGTGGAACATGATCCCAAGGTCTGGAGACTTGGTACTCCAGATATTTTGAGTGCAGGTTTCTTTGGTTGAGAAATCCTGAAGGTTGGAGTTTATCTCCACTGTTGATCGGGAGTTGATACATGGAGGGAGGATAGGACCTCTGGTATTTCGACACTCTGAGAGATCTCTGGAGAGTTTCCTGGGAAATCCCTGAAGCCTGGATCTGCAAAGGAAATCCTAGCCATTGATCGAGACAGAATATGTGGCAACAGATCTTGTAGTCCGGAGACTTGGTACTGTGGAAGAGTTGAGAGTGTGGATAGTCCGAAACTCTCGAAGATAGAGTCTCAGAGCTCTTGTTGACTGTCAATCTCATCCTTCTATCAATTTTAAACCAAACGATCTCTGATACAGTGATTCTAACACATAAAAGCATCAGGAAGGATTTGGACCGCGGTTTCGAATCGTGGTCACTTGGGAAAGTGGTTTGAAGGAAGCACCTGTGAAGAATTGATTTTTGTATCAAACCAGGGATAACATGGAAGAGTTATTTATATATATTCTTCATGATTTGAAAGGATCTGTAGCATTATTGACAAATTTTGTTTATCATATGCTTAATTATGACAAAATGCTTACTTGTACATTTTGCAGAATTAAGGGATTTAAGCAGATCATCTCAAAATGCATATTGAATAAATGAAAGAAGGTGAGGGAGCCTCCATCCATGATAAATAGGTTGAAGGCCAGAATACCAGAATTGGAAATGCAGAGACAAAATCCAAGGGACGCAAGGGTCGAGGGGAGCAAGAGACATTGCTAGAAATTGTGAAGAGACTGAAAATTAAAGTGCATAGTTACAAGGAAAACAACGAGAGGTTGATGAGGGAGTAAATTCATATAAATGCTCAAGTGTTGTAGATATTAAACAATTGCAAATTCAAGCCAAGAATGGATCAAATCAAGAGGAATAAGGAAGGTTTCATGAAAGAAGAGATGATTGTGGAAGAACGGGTTATTCCAGAAGTATTATCAAAGTTCATAGACACCACTCACCTCTTTACTCAGAAAGAAAGTTTTATGAATCTGAATATTCCTTAAGCAGTCCAGAAGTGTCTCCTGTCATGCACCAAAGAAGGAGACATAAGGTGGACAATTTGCAAGGAGAGTTGAAGAAGCTCAAGCCACCATCCTTTGATGGTGAAAGAGAAAGGGAAGACGATGGTAAAGCATGGTTGCTTGGACTCAAGAGATATTTCCAATTGCAAAACTATTCATCAAATATACAAGCTATAATTTACACCTACCACTTACATGGGAAATATGCAATGTGGTGGGATCAATTGAAGCAAGTTGAACATATTAATGAGAATAGGGTCACTTGGAAGCAATTCAAGAAGTATTTCCAGAAAGAGTACCTCTCAAATCATTTTTATGACAAGAAAATGCAGGAGTTCTTTGAACTCAGGCTAGGAACAATGACTATGGAAGAGTATGAGAAGAAGTTCTTAGGGATGTTAAAGTATGTTGGGTTTATAAACGATGAAAAGGTAAAGATAAAGAGATTTTTGAGTGGATTGTCATCCTTTTATAAAGAAAAGATTCAGTATGATGAGCCCAACACCTTGACTGAGGATATCATGAAGGCTAAATACTTGTATGAACAAGGCCAGGGAAAAGTCCATGCAGAAATATTGGAATGATAAGAAGAAGGAGAAGTCTGATTAGAGGAGGAAGGGATTCAAACCTCCTTTCAATAGAAATAAGCCTAATAAAAATCAGCAAGAGTAGTATGCTAAGGATGATTCCAAGAAATAAGACTCCTTTGGAAAAAGGGGAAGACCACCAATCGAATGTTGGGGATGCAAGGAAGATCACCTGTAAAAGGATTTCCCACACAAAAAGGATAGAGTGAAGACTTTGCACAACATCCAAGAGGCTACAACAGTTGAAGACATGGGAAGGATTTATACAGCCTTAGATGATTGACAAGCAGAATACCAATCCAACATGATCGAGGTGGAAGGTAAGATCATAAATCAGTTTGTTTCTATCTTAATTGATTTAGGAGAAAGTTATTGTTATATTGACCCTAAAATAGTGGATATATTACATATGAAGAAAAGTGATCTTGGGAAATCAAGTTTGGTTCAACTAGCCACTGGAACCAAAAGGAGAATCCATGATATGGTCATAATTTTTTCCATAAGTCCTAATGCTGTGAATAATAGTGTTGATCTAAATATCATACCATTGGGGTCTTATGATGTTCTATTTGGAATGGATTGGTTGAGCAAGCATCATGTTGTCCTAGATTTTAATAGAAATACATTTACATGTCTTGATGGAGATGAAAAATAGAGCACTGTGAAAGGAGTTCCAAAACCCATCTCTGTAAGGGAGATTTCATCCTCACAGCTGAAGAGATGTTTCAGAAAAGGGTGTCCATTGTATGCAACCAATGTAGAGGAGCCATAAAATACAAAGGGGCCAATCCTTGAAGATTTCTCGATACTAAAATAATTCAAGGATGTATTCCAAGAAATACCAGGGTTTCCACCAAAAAGGGAAATAGATTTCTCTATTGATCTAGTGCTAGGAGTTGCCCCGGTGTCAAAAACACCTTACAGAAATAGTAAGTCTGAGTTAAAAGAATTACAAATGCAGTTAGGGGAATTGTTGAAGAAAGGGTACATATGCCCAAGTGTTTCACCTTGGGGAGCACCGATATTCTTTGTCAAAAAGAAAGATGGAACCTTGAGGTTGTGTATTGACTTTTGACAGTTGAATAAGTCTACTATAAAGAAAAAGTATCCTCTACCCAGAATTGATGACCTCTTTGATCAGCTAAGCGGAGTAAATATATTTTCAAAGATAGACTTGAGATTAGGATACCATCAGGTAAGAATCAAGGAAGAAGACATCCATAAGAAAGCCTTTAGAACAAGGTATGGGCATTAAGAGTTTGTAGTGGTGCCTTTTGTATTGTCCAATGTACTAGCTATCTTTATGTCCTTAATGAATGACATATTCATAAATTACTTGGATACGTTTGTCATAGTATTCTTGGATGACATACTTGTCTATTCTAAGTCAAAGGAAGAGCATGAAAATCACCTAAGACTGGTATTGCAAGTGCTAAGACAACATCAGATTTATTCCAAGCTGAGTAAATGTTCTTTTTATCAAAAACAGATCCATTACTTGGGGCACATTATTTCAGAACAAGTTATAGCAGTAGACCCTGAGAATATTAAAGCCATTAGAGGATGGCCAACGCCCATGAGTGTTTCAGAAGTCAGATATTGTATGGGGTTAGTTGGTTACTACAGAAGGTTTATAGCAGGCTTCTCTAAGATTGTTCATCCCATCACTTCCTTCCAAAATAAGGGAATGAAATTTGAATGGACACCTGAGTGAGAAGAAAATTTTAAATCTCTAAAGGAATTACTTACTAGTACACATGTTTTGAAGATTGATGACCCAAATGAGAATTTCCTGGTATGCACATATGCGTGCAAGGAAGGACTTGGTGGAGTCATCACTCAAAATGGACAACTCATTTGTTATGAGTCTAGAAAGATTAAGGAGCATGAGAGGAGTTATGCCACTCATTCATTGAATATGTGGAGGAATTATCTCATGGGAAAGATATTTGAATTAAGAACAGACCATGGTGATTTGAAATATCTTTTTGAACAACCAACCTTGAATTCTAGGCAAACAAGATGGCTTGAATTTTTAAGTGAATATGACTTTGATATCAAGCATATCAAAGGAAAATGAAATAAAGTTGTCGATGAACTTAGTAGAAGAGTGCATCTCATGCATGCTACAACTGTCAGTATGCGTCAGTTAGATTTGAAGAGTAAAATTTTAGATGTTGTTGTTACAGATGAGCATTACCTACAGGTAAAGGAAAACTTACGACAAGGAGACATACAACAAAAAGTGAAAGAGTATGAGATAAAGGAAAATGGACTAATGCATAAAAATAGAATTTATGTTCCTAGTTCTGGAGAACTTAGGAACCTGGTACTAAAAGAAATGCATAATGTTCCATATGTTGGACATCCCGGTTACCAGAAAACAATTATAGCAGTAAGAATCCAATTATTTTGGTCGGGGATGAAAAATGATGTTGTTGATTACATCGCTAGCTATATGTAATGCCAAAAAGTGAAGGCTAAGCATAAACACCCAACGGGTTTGCGACAACCATTACCAATTCCAGAGAAGAAATGGGAAGTGATAACCATTGAATTTACAACTAAATTACCCAGGACAACAAGGAAACATGATTCAATCATGGTAGTGGTTGATAAAATGACAAAAGGTGCTCATTTTGTTCCTGTAAAAACAAATTATACAACAACTAACATTGCTGAAATTTACATGAAGGAAATTGCTAGGTTGCATGGGATACCTAGGAAAATTGTCTTAGACAGAGACACTAAGTTTACTTCAAATTTCTGGAAGGGATTATTTAAAGGATTGGTACAAATCTAAACTTTATCACAAAATATCATCTGCAATCAGATGGGCAGATAGAGGGGGTCAACCGAGTAATTTAAGACATGTTAAGAATGTATTTGATGGATAAGCCATCTAAGTGGGAAGATTACCTACACTTGGTTGAGTTTTCCTATAATAATGGGTATCAAGATTCATTGAAGATGAGCGCATTTGAAGCTTTATATGATAGAAAGTGCAGTACTCCAGCAAGTTGGGACAACCCAACAGATAGAGTGGTACTTGGGCCAGAGTTGCTCAAGGAAATGGAAGACCAGATGGTTAAGATTAAGCAAAATTTAAAGAAAGCTCAAGATAGACATAAGGTTTATGCCGACAGGAATAGGACAACACGAGAATTTAAATTAGGAGAGCATGTGTTGTTGAAAGTAAATCCCAAGAAGATCTCTTTGAAGATGGGCAGTTGTACAAAGTTGGAAGCCAAATACTGTGGTCCATTTTAGATATTAGACAAAATAGGGTCAGTTGCATACATACTTGCATTGCTTGTTCCCATGAAAGTGCATAATGTATTTCATGTCTCTTTGATAAATAAATATGTAGATGATCCTAACCATGTTGTTGATTGGCCCCTGATTCAGGTAGATACAGAGGGAGACTTTTAGGTCCAGCCGGTGTGAATACTGGACAAAAGGTCAAAATGCTCCAAAATCGAGTTATAGAGATGGTAAAAGTTTAGTGGACCTGCTGTGGTTCTGAAGATGCTACCTGGGAGCATGAAGTTGCCATGTGGGAAGAGTACCCGCAAAATTTTGAATAAATTTTGAGATTTTGATCTATGTTTTGTATATGCACTGAGGACAGTGCCAAAATAAGGGGGAGGGGATGTAACACGCCGGGTTTTGAGCCTCCATATTAAATAATGTATTGTTACATTGCTGAGAGGCAAGAGTGCCCAAACAATTATTAAAAGGTCAGTGTGCCTAAGAAATATAATGTTTTGATCATTATTAATAATAAATACATCGTTGGTTGCTAGACGGACAAGGACTAGAGTTATAGGGGGATATGATTCCACAAGAGAGGGGGCTTGAGGGGCTACGTGATTATTTATTTTATATTACTCATTTTGTGTAATGTGGGGGGGGATTGATTATGTGAGATCTTGGGGGAAGGCCAAGAGGTTCTTGATCCCCACAAATTACAAAAACCCATCCCTGGTCTATGGATGGGGTTCTCCTGTTGGAAAATACTCTCATTCTTGTCCACACTCTGGTGTTGTTGTTGGTCTCATCACGCGTTCATTCACCCAATTTTTTCGTTGTTCATTCTCTCTCATGGAGTCTTCACTCCATCCATTGCTTCACTCACTCATATTTCCTCATTTTGGTGTCTTGTCTTGGGAAAGGAAGACAAACTACTGAAGAGCAGCCACAATTTTGTTGGTTGTAGGGATTGTTGGTGTAATCTAGCCCTGATTTTAGGCCTCCATGTCTAAGATGCTTGTCTTGAGGGAGACCCGGAAGGAGAGGGACTGCTTGAGGGAGTGCGTGGCAGAGAAGGGTGGAGGCCTATTCTCTTGGGTGGTGCAGACTAGGTAGAAGAGAGTTGGGTACTTGGATTGTTGTGAGCGTTGGAGAAGCCTATGACAACTTGAGTGCCGACTAGTTTGGGAAGCCAAGTAACACTCTGGAACCGTCCTTGTGGATTCATATCCCTAGCTCGGGGGTGAAACTATTGTTGAGACTTGGAACAACAATTTCTATGGTTGGGTGGAACGTCCTTGGTCTGCAACCAGTTGGTGTCTTTTTTTATAAAAGATGGATTCTCTCTATTATGGTTTCCTTTGCTTATGTATTTATTTCCACTGCGTATCAAATTATTGTACCTGAGTTTGTACCTATAATATCCATGCTTGCTAGTTAATGTTGTGCATGATATATTGTGCATGTCTTTTATATTGTGGTATGAATCTTGATCATTGCATGTATGTATTTCATGCTTCTTTATTAATTAAGTGTTATTAGAGTTTCCAAATCAGCCAAGGGGTGCGTTCTTGGTGTGGCATGTTGTCTTGTGGAAGGATGGGTATGTTACAGTTTGGTAACAAAGAATAATTGTAGTGGCGTTTCCCAGCTTGGGTGGTTGGGGGGCATTACATATCTCCATGGATTTTATAGTGGTCCTTCCTAAAGCTGGGAACAAGTTTGTTATCATGGTGGTGGTTGATCACCTCTCTAAGTATGCTCATTTATGTGCATTACCCCACCCTTTCACACCAACATTAGTAGCACAAGTTTTCCTTGATCATATTTTCAAGTTAAATGGAATTCCCACCTCTATTATATCTGATCATGACCCCATGTTCACAGGAACATTTTTTATGGAGTTGTTTAAATTGCAGGGAACACAACTGAACATGAGCACAACCTATCGTCCCCAGTTTGATGACCAAACGGAAGTGGCCAATTTTTTTTTGGAAACCTACTTGTAGTGTTTTTCTTCATAAAAACAAAACATGTGGGTACAATGGCTCCCCTTGGCAGAATGGTGGTACAATACTTCCTATAATACGACCACTAAAATGACCCCATATGAAGCAGTGTATAGCCAACACCCACCTACATTCACTACCTATCTTCCAGGCAAATCAAAGCTCCAATCCATTGATACAATGTTGCAAGGTCACACAACCACCCTCTCGACGTTGAAGGATAACTTACACATGGCCCAAAATCACATGAAGGAACATGCATACCAACATCGTTCAGAAAGGGTTTTTCAGGAAGGCGATCGAGTGTTTCTTAGGTTCCATCCTTACAAGCAAACATCTCTCAAAGCTCAGGGAAATCACAAGTTGGCACCCAATTTTTATGGGCCCTACTAGATCATCAAGTGTATTGGTTCATGGCCTACAAATTGGCCCTTCTGGCTACTTCCAAAATTCATATGGTGTTCCATGTTTCATGTCTAAAGAAAGTGGTGGGACAGAATTGCAGGGTCCAAACCATCCTTCCAGAATTAGATTATGAAGGCTCCCTGTGGCTCCAACTAGACGCAGTCCTCAATCACCGTGAACTTCAACTGCATGGTATAACTATCAAAGAAGTTTTGATCCATTGGAAGGAAACATCACCAGAGGATGCCACCTAAGAATCAATGACTATACTCCAGTAGTTTCTGCACTTGCAGCCTTGAGGACAAGGCTTCTTTTGAAGGGCGAAGGAATGTTAGGATCTAATCATAACCCCTCTCCATGGGTCACTAATTAGTAGGATATTTTTTCTATGTAATAAAGGCCAACTTTAGTTAATAAGGCCTAATAAATAAAGGAGAATAAGTCAGTGTAACAATGCCTAATAGAAGCTTTCGCTTCTAGAAATATCTTCCTCTAGAAGTTTCCTTATAAGGTATAATTAATATAAATAAGAGTGGGAGGCATTAGATATTCTTGTCTTGGATAATAGTGTAATTGATCTTTTCTCTGCCAGAGGTTGCCCCCTCGAAGAGGTAAGTAAACATTGCTATCACTAATAAAGGTGTTATTTCTGGTGTTATTTTGGGATTATTTTGATATTGTTCTGGATATATCATTAGTGTTATTCTATTGCTTGCTAAATATTTCTATTTTTCATACTATATTATATATGGAATATTCCATTCGTCGACACCCAGTGTATTGGTGAGAAGTTAAGATCTTCATTTTCTCAAATGATCAAGTCTAGTTAACAAAGAAAGAAAGTTTGAAGTGTATAGATGAAATTTTTGAAGTGTAAAGCAAGGAAATTTTGCAAGCAACAAGTTCAAAAATTTGTAGTGGAAAAAATTAAAAGAAGGGGGGGAGGGGGGGGGATTTCTTCTCTTAAAGTAATGGTTTCAGAAGTGAAGAGAAAAAATTATGGGAAGGTGTCATTGCTGACACAACACAAGGTGATTTGGATTTGATAAGGATACCATCAACTTCATTGGTACTCAAAATAAGCATGTCATGGTGATGGACCTTACCAAATAGCTCCAAACAAAGCTATTGTCCATTAATTTCGATGAGAATTGATTAACAAAAACATTTATGTGCCATTAAAAAATGGTCCCTTAGTTTTTAACTTTGTAAACAAAAAAACTCCCACATACGACCTCAAAATTCTATCTCATATGAATAAAGGTGTAGAGAATTGAATAGCTTTCCAATGCCTCATCATATGACACATTTTTTCTTTCCCTTGTTACCTTTCAGTGAGCATGCCATGGAAAATAACTCATTGATGATAAATTTTAAATAGTTTTTTCATACTTTTGGGATTATAATTAATATATGTCAATTTCATTCTAGTCAGTGACCTCAAAAAGCTTAATCTATTCTCTTTCAGAGTCTAGTACTTCATTTGGTTGGACCATGAAATAACATACAAATAGGCCCCGTAAGCCAAAGTTTGGTCCTTGTATGGAGTTCTTATTCCGTAGCTAGTAGCTTTGATGATTCTATAATTTCATCATTTCCATATACTCTTCAATCCACATTATTAATTATGCTCCCACACATCATTGGAGAATTATTATTCAAGTTGTGCTCAATATCTACCTAGACACTAATTGATATGTATATGATCTTTGTTAAATTTATTGGCTAACTTGCTTCATAAGTCAAAAGAGTGATCATTTTTTATAAGCATGGGCTATAAGAATCATGATAAAAAATGCAATGACATCCTAAATTTTTTTATCACAATATTCTCAAAATTACCCCTTCACTTACCATACATGTTATGCTTGTAACCACAATTCTCGAGACTAGATAGAAAATGATCTCAAGAATTCATTTGTATAATCTTAATGCACAATCTCACCAACAATGATGTGAACTAAGGTTGATAACACTTTTTCTTATGATTTCTATTAGTTCATTGCAAGTTTTTACCACCATACTCAAGAATACACAGAAAAGAAACCCATAACGCCATTTGCATGGTACTTAAAAGCATCGTTCACATTCACGATGGCCTCTCCTATTGAATTATTCTAGGTACTTGTGCATCTCTTTTAATGACAAAACCATCGACTACTCTAGTATATTTATTCCTTTGTTAGTTTATCTCTATCAAGGGATTTGATTTGGAGGGCACTTACATACTCAATGCATATGAGTGCACACTGATTGTCATGAACTAGAGAACTAGAGTTTTGATCATGAGATTCTTGCTAT
>WSFP011555688.1:0-11181 GCA_009831015.1 Picea engelmannii
ATAGGATTTAGTAGAATTTAATTTGACTTATCTTGATAGAATTGTTTGAGTTAATGCAAAGCATCAAATGAATGTGATAAGCTTTATTCCAATTCAGTAGTCAATGGGAAATGGTCCTTCTCCTAACTATTTTAAGTCATGGTAGACATTCTTGGAAATAAAAGGGAAAATGAAGGAGCAAAACACAACAAAACTAAATTAAATGCAAGGAAACGAAAGGTAAAAATGGTATTTCTTATTCTAGTGATATACACTTTAAAAATAACCAATGATGACAATCATGGGATTTGACAAGTAACATGGACTTCTAATCCATTAAATGAGGCTTGCAACCCTCAAAAAGAATGAATGAGGAAAATTGGAGTTGAGAAGAAATAGATTGTAAACATGAGTTAAAGCCAACTTAAATATATTGTTTAGTCTTTTAAATTTGTTTTGAAAGTATAAAGCACACTCAAAAGAAAAAAAATGGTTTAAATTTTTAACAATTGGTTGTAGAAAAAATTGAAAACAATAAGAGAGATCTTTCCTCACTTGAATAGATTTTTACATTTCCTAGGTAGAGAATAAATAAGTTAATTTGGAAAATAACTAGTGGTTGAGAATCTTGAGATCTTTTAGGCTTCAGGAGAGATTTTTCCTTGATCAAGGAGATTTCTATAATGCCTTTAACAAGACATCAAACAATCAACTTGGAAAAACTTGCTTGCCAACCTTTATAAAATAGATTTGACTTGAAAGAAAACAACCTTGATCAATATCTTAAAATGGTTGCAGTTCAAACATGGGTCTAATTCAAACTCAATCTCATCAAGATGATTTACTTCTAAAATCATTTTCAAAATAAAGAAGAACCAAGTTGTATCTCATCTTTTGAAATTGTTGTAGTAAGTATAACTTTTTTCTCTATAGTTTGTGGTTATCTTGAGCATACCGTTTTTCAATCCTTGTACTTCCATTCTTGTTCTATTTAAATGAAATGATGAAAGAATTATAATGGAATATTACTTTAACCCATATTGTTGTTTTTTGATGGAACTAGGGCCATAAAATATGAACAAAAACAAGACAAATACAACCACCTCAGCTTTAAGTGGGAATTTGAAAAATAGGAAGTTAAACATTTTAGAGCAATTGGATGTTCTTTGGGAGCTTCTGCCTTCCCTTCATAGAGAGGAAAGGGAATTTGTAGAAACCTTCCCTTCAAAGAAAGGGGAATTCAAATGATTGTAGGAAAACCAAGGAAACTTTATTTTGGGGTTTCCAATTACATTAAGCCCTTTTAGTTTGCCTCTCCTTCATAGTAGTATTCTTATCCTTATTTTTGTTGAAGATTGAGTAGCTTTGGAAGATATCCTTATTATATTGACCAAGACAAACCCTAAAGAATGTTATTATGTTATATTTATTAAGACGACCCTATTGTGCATTTGTAAAAGTCGGCCCTATTGTGCCTTGACAATTAAATGTAATTTAAGAGGGTAAATTGACAGGTTGGCCCAGACCTAATTTAAGGAGGCCAGGCTACTATTTATAAGGGAGGCTAGTGCCTCACTTGTTCACTCACTCCTAAGCTCTGCAACAAGAGGAAAAGTGCGCAAGTCTTGGAGGAGAAGCTACTTGAGCTAGGTGTGATGTCAAGGAGGGTTTTTGGTCTATCTCTTGGATTCATCTTGGTCAAGCGGTGCACTACTCCTTCCTAGTGAAGGTGTAGAGGAGGATCTTCTGCTTTGTTAGTTTTCTCTTGAGAGAGAAGCATTGCTCTTGGTTGGCTAATCTATATTGAGGAAGTTTGTTGGGTTTTCTTCCCCTAGAGGGTTTCCCAGGATAATCTTTGTGTCTCTCTTGTTTCTGTGATTGTCTCTCTTTCAGTGATCTTATATATGCAGTGAATATGCTAAATGATTGTAATAATAAAGAAGAATCGTAACTGCTAGCTGTATAAGTAAAATATCAACATGGTATCAGAGCAGGCCTGAAAGAGAGCAACTCATAGTTTATAAAGAAGTGGCTAGCCTCAACGCATCCTCCCCAAGATTAAGTTTTCAGTGTTGCAGTTGCTGCAAAATTAGGGTTTTTGCATAAACCCTAAGAGTGACGTTTTTACCTTTGTTGGAGGACGTTGGTGAAACTAAGATCACCTAGAAACTCGCCCAAGCAAGGCACATCACTTCCCTGTATTAGAATTTTGAAATTTGAAGTTTGAGAAATTAGGGTTTCCTCATAAAACCCTAAGTTGTAGTTGCAGTATAAGTAGCAGTGCTGGTTCCTTCATGCCAGTTGCAACACCAGTTGTAGTGAAAGTTTTGTGAATTGTTGGGACTGATTTTTATGTCCTAGTGCGCCTTACCCTAGCAAATCTCCAGCTACTTTTAGATTACAAGTTACAACACCTTTGAAGTTTTAAAGGTTCGTTATTTCTTGCCGCTGCTACCGGATGGTGCCACTACCTGTCGATACTGTCAAAGGTATGTACTTACATATGTTTAAACTATATCATTATCTTAAAGGGTATTTGCAGGAGAAAGGATCTTTTGTCTAAACAACAATCGTAGATCCAGAAGGATCTCAGATCCAACACATTCAGAGGAACAATGCACCCCAGGTTTGATTAATTTGATATGCCTCTATTTGTTATGGCATTATTACGATCTTATGAACATCTAGGTTGTATTTTGATCTGTTGAAGTTATGACTGTCATACTAATCATTGGTCAAAATTAAAAGTATTAGATTGATTAAGGTTGAGATTATAGAGTTTATTCTCTAACTCAAATTTCTGTCAAGAAAGCATATTATCTTAGTATAAAGGACAGGCTGAAGAAAATACTTGTTATCTTGAGTGAAGGAGACTCGGAAGAAAAGCAACACACTCATTCTTGAGGACAAGACTCCAGGTTCTAGGTTTGATTGATTAAATTGATAAGATTCAAATTTACACATATCAAGTTTGATAACTTCTAAACACTATAGTTGTGATAGCAATCTTTGAAAAGTTTTATTATTGAATACTTGGTAGCATGTGAGCACTATCGAGATAAATGCTGATTGTAATTATTTACTAGATATAACTAACATCTCCTCTAGGAAAAACCTCCTGTTTTGTTTCGAGGTTACCATGGAGGAACGATTGATCACAACACTAGAAGAGTGTTGCTCTAATTTCTTATTATTGTATTTCTTACTTTTGACCGTTGTTCCAGGCAGGTCACAAGTGATAGCTTTGAAGGAGCTACTGTGACAATTGTTCTCGCTATTGTTTTTATTATTATTATAAAGAGTATTATTCTTGTCTACTGTTTCTCTCTTGTTGTTCTTGTTCCGGGCATGTCACAGGTGATAACCTTGAGGGAGCTATAGTGATGGTTGCAGGAGGCAACATATTAGATGAGACATGGAGCATACTATCCAAGTTGTATGCATGACCGTATACATCCATGTACTGAAGAAGAAGAAGAAGAAGAAGAAGCTACTTGTGCTGGATACACAACATCTCATATGAAGATAGATCACGAGGAGCAAAAGGCTCCAAAGATGACAGAACAAATCCCTCTAGTGCAGTTGAACACTCTTCAGATCATCAAGAAGTGTTAGTAGAGCCAGAAGGGCCTACCCAGAATCAATGCTGTAACCAGGAAGAAACCATCATGGTCCCATGACATTTTGCAGGATGCAAAGCTATATAGCATTGATGAGCCATATCAGAGAGAGCCTTTGAAGATTATATAGACTCAGAGGGAGTCAAGCTTCAGAGGGAGCATGGAGACTCAAAGTGAGCTTGATCTCAGACAAATGCCATGAGTTGAGAAGACTAGATCGTAGCTTCAGAGACTTCTAGGAGATGTGAAATCTCCTGGGAAGATTTCCTTGTTTCAGTGACAGAGGAGGAAGCCACTCAAAAGGACTGGGATATGGATTTTTCCTTGAGACTAGAAGGGAAGTCAATGGTGACTTCATAGATTGATCTAGGAGATCAAGCATGTTGCAGATAACAGTATAAAGATGTACAAAGCCTGATTTGTGTCTAGAGGATTCTCCCAGCAAGAGGGAGAAGACTATGATGAGACATTTTCTCCCGTAATCAGAAGAAGCATATATAGAATAAACATGATTCATTAAAAGAAGTTGACACAGTATGAGATTCAAAGGGAGCAGGTATGACAATCCCTATATTTGAGATTGAGTTATCTCCAGTGCCAATTGGTGCAGTACATGAGTCAGGCCATGGAGACATGACTACAATAGAAGATTGAGTTACCTCTAGAGAAAGAGGATAAGTTACCCTCAATATCAGTTATTGATCCACTCTCAATGTCAGATGAAGTTGTTGCCGTGATAGAATAGAGGAGCTACTCTCAGAGTTTAGCAACTACAATGAGAATGGGGCAATCATTCTCAGTTTCAAAAAGAGCAGCTGCAGGTGCAGAGTCCCAATTCCAAAAGGAACAGTGGCAGAGAGAGTAGAGGACATACTCTTAGGCAGTGAGACAGATAGTGCTTTGCAGAAAGCACATAGAGCTAGCACATGATTGTGCAGATTGAGTTGCAGTTGAGCAAGTGTACCAGTTGGTACAACGTGATATGAAAATTTTCGAAAAACACGAGGACAAATATATGTTTTGCAGTGAAAGACATGTTCACCTAATTGTGGAAAAACATGTGATGAGGTGCCTAAAGGGTACAATCGATTATGGACCCAGATATATCTCGGAGTATGACATAAGATTGTAGATTTAGATTGGGTAGGCAGTGTCACAGACCGAAAAAGTACATCCAGATGTTGCCTTAGTATGGGATCAGCTGTGAGCCTGTGACTTAGTGAGAAACAAACATATATGACACTTAGTTTCGTAGAGGCATAGTATGTGGCAGTATGGTCAACTTATGGCGAAGCAGTGTCACTTCAGAAGTTGATCGCAAAATTGTTTGATCTCGAGTTGAAGGAAACCTGTATCTTTTATGACAACCAGAGTTGCATAAAGTTGTCAGTGAACCCAGTGTGTCATGACAAATCCAAGCATATCGAGATCAAATACCATTATGTTAGGGACATGGCACAGAAGGGAGCAATAAGACTCCAGTATATTGCCACCGACGAATAGGTAGCAGATGCGTTGACCAAGCCCTTGTCCAGAGTCAAGTTCGAGTTTTTCAGAGACAAGCTTGGAGTGATTCAGAAAGACTTCCCCAGAAGCGAGAAGTGATGTGTTCCCCAGTAGTGGGAAGTGATGTGTTCCCCAATAGCGAGAAGTGATGTGTTCCCCAGTAGAGGGAGGTGATGCGATACCTAGTAGAGGGAAGTGATGAGCTACCTCAACGTAGGTTGGTAACCCCAACGCAGGCTGGTACGCTACCCCAGCGCAGGTTGGTAACCCTAAGGTAGGCTGGTACGTTATTCCGGTGAAAGTGTAGAACTTCCTATGATATATAGATCCGTGATTGACAACAAGACAATGACCAAGTATGCAGAAGCGCAAAAGCAATGATGATGACCGTGACAAGAAGAATACCTTCCTTGCTAAGAGTGAGTGTTGAAGATTGAGTAGCTTCGGAAGATATCCTTGTTATATTTGACCAAGACAAACCCTAAAGAATGCTATTATATTATATTTATTAAGACGACCCTATTGTACCTTTGTAAAAGTGGGCTCTATTGTACCTTGACAATTAAATGTAATTTAAGAGGGTAAATTGATAGGTCAGCCCAGAACTAATTTAAGGAGGCCAAACTACTATTTATAAGGGAGGCTAGCGCCTCACTTGCTCACTCACTCATAAGCTCTGCAAGAAGAGGAAAAGTGCGCAAGTCTTGTAGGAGAAGCTACTGCAACTAGGTGTGACGTCAAGGGGGGTTTTTGGTCTATCTCTCGGATTCATCTTGGTCAAGTGGTGCGCTACTCCTTCCTAGTGAAGGAGTAGAGGAGGATCTTCTGCTTTGTTAGTTCTCTCTTGAGAGAGAAGCACTGTTCTTGGTTGGCTAATCTATATTGAGGAAGTTTGCTGGGTTTTCTTCCCCTAGTGGGTTTCCTAAGATAATCTTTGTGTTAGAATTTAAGGGCAAAAAGTAGACTAGCTAGAAACAAAAATAATTTTATTTAATTTCTAAACATTTGCTACTGTAATTCTGGATCAATAACACATTTAAAATTTCTGATGTATAATCTAATAGCATAAAACAGTGAATAACATAACATTTACCTGAGTATTACCTTAGCTGAAACAAAGAACAAAATTACCTGATTTGCTACTATTACCTTCCTTGATGTATGCTCAGAAAAATCTTAATGGATCATGGATCAAACCCTCGGGGCAGATCTCATCATGATCATGTGGATAATGCGAAGAAGAACTTTTAGGATAGTAAACCAGAAAACAAATTAGCAAGCTGAGAATCTAGGGAACATGCCACTGTCAAGTAATAGTGCTGAAAAAAAAAACAATTCTGTTCAACATAGGGCTGAAAAGAAAACCCCAAACATCCTTAACACTTTCAGCCCACAAAAAACTGCTTCAAAATATCAGCAGTTCCAGAACAATGCCAAGTCCAGTTCACAATAATACAAGTTGAGGCAGCACACAAAGGGCAGCAAAACATCTAGACAACAAGTCGACACCAACAAAAGGATCCAGAACACCAATCAACAACCAGAAAAACCCTCTATGGCTAGCTGGGAAATTTTTTTAGGGTCAGCGGTAGGCTGGAGGGAATAAGCCCACGGTAGCTGGAGGAGACCAGAAACACACATAGGAGGAGCTGAGAGACTTGTCTAGAAGAGCCACAACCACTTAGTAACCTGATCAAGAAGAGCCGCAACAAACTAAAGCCCTATCCAATAGAGCCGTAGCCAAAAACCTCAGTCATAAACTCGGCTAAGAGAATGAGAGTATGTAGCAAGTGAGGGATAGGTTACTCTTTTATTGTTTTAGGTAGGTAGGGTTAGGGCTAAGAAGTTTAGATTACTTTGCCATAACTTTAGGGTTAGGTTTAATACCTAACAAATAAACAAATAATATTTTAATCATTTAAAATATTAAATGACAAATCAAAAAGTCAATAAGACCAGTTTATGAGAGGGGTTTCAAGATAAAAGCGGCCAACTTTTCTTTAGGAAGGAGTAAAGAATTGAACTAACACGTCATCAACAAATAAGGGGGGGCATAACTCAAGCAAGGGGGTTTCATTAATAAACAATAAGACAAAGTCAAAGGTTAAGTTCTTCTTTAATGGCAGATATGTCCACATGAGTCTCATGATATAACTTATAAGCTTTTATCATCCCAACATATGACGAGGGTCAATGATGTGATCATGCCCTTCTTCTTAACTGCTCCTACGTCACATGGACCATCTCGGGAGAGAAGAAGGTCACACATCATCTTGGCTTGGTACTTAACCAAGAAACTACCTGGTCCTAGACCAGTATACCCTAGAACACATTTGGGGGGCCCTAGATCACAACTAGGGTCTTAACTACCAAGGTACACAACCAAGGATCAATCCAAGCACTGAGCAAGGATTCCCTGGAACACATCCAGGGGCCCTAGAACACATTTAGGGACTTATACCATCAAACTACTTGGTCCTTGACCAAGAACCCCAACAATACACTAGTGACCCAACTAGGGCCTTTTGCCATGGCTCTAACTGCTTGGTCCTAGACCAAGAACCCCATGGGTGTACTGGGGGCCCTAGATCACAACTAGGGTCTTTTCCATCCTCCCGGAGAATGGCTCTTGCAACTGCATTAATTTTAACACTTTGTGTCTCTCTTGTTTATGTGATTGCCTCTCTTTCAGTGATCTTATATATGCATCTAATAAGCTAAATGATTGTAATAATAAAGAAGAACCGTAACTGCTAGTAGTAAAAGTAAAATATCAACAATTTTATAGAGCTTTGTTAATGTCATATTGTTAGCTCAATTTTTGTCCCCTAGATCAGATCTAAAATAAAGTAAAATCAACGGTAAAAAGAGGCTAATTGTAGGAGGAAATGCGCTAGATGTCACCGACAAGTCTCCTCTCCGTTTGGCCTGGTGCATGCCAACGTCAGGGGGGTGTCCCTAGTTTTCTTCCTGCTGTTCTAAACCTCGAAAATCTACAATCAAATTAGAAAAAACAACAGCAAGAAAAGTATTCTTGCCTGCGATTAGGCAACCAAGATAGTAACCGAATTAAATTTTAAGTTTATTTGGAGGAATCCTTGCGTCGTTAGCTTTAAGAAAAGAAATGGAAAGGAAAAGAGAGCGCAATTAAACGATAGAGTAGTACCAAAATAAAGGGCTAGAACTCATAATCATGCGTAAAACATCAAAACACTATACCAACAAACATGAAGCTCTATAAGAACATAACATTGCTTTATTCCATCTCTTGCCAAAGGGTTGATTGCAACACTAAACTCAAGTACAAAAACTGGTATAGTAACGATCCTCGCACAAAGACTAGAAGCTAGAGAGTGGAAGAGAGAGAGAAAGAGTATCTGTTGCTGCTGCTAGAGAAATCGATCCTAGACATTGAGGAGAAGCCTCGAATATATAGATCCATGTGGGTGCACATGTGTGGCAAAAATAGGAGGGCGTATAGCAAAGATTAGCTCCTCCTCCAATGCGCACTAGAGGAACTGTGAGGATGCGCTCTAGTGTGACCATGAGATGAGAGTGACAAGTCAAATGTATGCTTTGTTAACTAAGAGTGAACCAAGGAAGGGAAGCGCATGGGATAAGGAAATTGAGTTGTGCCCTAAAATATAGGAAAGAGTGTTAGGAATTAGGGAATTAAGAGAGTAATGTGCGAAGAAGTACGAAAGAATAAGAAGGGAATGCATTAATTGATGAATGCACTAGAAAATAGTGAGAGGAATGGAAGGTGCACTAGGAAATAGGGAGAAAAAGAGGAGGTGCGCTAAGATATAGGGAGATGGAGAGGTGCGCTAGGAAATAGGGATCTAGCTCATGAGGAAAGGGAATAATGAAGAAGAAGGGAAGTGCGCATGGAAATAACTTGGAGAAGGAAAGCGTGTGAATGCTGAGAAATAGGGGGAGGGGGAGGTGCATACATGAGAGAGGAGAATTCTAGAAATAGGGAGAAACACGTGCGAAGAGAAAAGACATGCACACGTTTGGAGTGGGAAGGGACTTGCGCTAAGAATATGGATCTTAGTGCATGAAGAGAATGGAAGACACGCTTCTCCTAAAATAGGAGTCAAGTGAAGACGTGTAAGGGAGGGATGGAGAGTGAAGTGAGAAAGGGGGGTGAATCTTTAGTCAGCTTAATCACACCAATTCATAACCTTTGATGCATGCCAACTCACACTCTTTGACTTGTGCTTTATCCTCATTACTCATGTGCCTCAATCGGTCCACCTCACCATGCGCTTTAATTGATTCATTAATGCATGCGCTCCAAGTTTGACCACCTCTAAATGTTGCATGTCACCCTGCACGACCACCTTTTCTAAATATGGCTCTGCTAAAAATAGAGATGCCAAAAATAGCAGTCCACCTGTGTCCGGGACCTCTAGGAGACCACTGCCAAATATAGGTATGTCTAAAAATAGACACTGCTAAAAATAGAATCTTGTCGCATGTCAATGAAAATATATTATCAGATTCGATTTTCAGTGGGGAATCCGAATATGTGATTAGAATCATCATTTGAGGCCCGGAACTCCAGCTACTAAAAATCATAAACTGCTCGCATGTTATTCGAAAAAGGCTTATTGAAATCATGAGCTTGCAAGGACTCTGAATATGTAATAAAAAAACGCCATGTAGACCTCCGATCTTTGACATCTACCAAGTAGGGAATATGCTATAAATAAACATTTCTCTCTATCCATGAAGACCTGTACAATTTTTGTCTTTGAAACAAGGAACACTACGAAACCAATCCTATACTTGTACTCATATGGGAACCAACCTTGGCTCACACAAAAACTAACTCTGGGAAAAAATACTTGAATTCTAGCCAAAATAGAACATGCTAGCTCTTAACCTCGGGATTCTCAAGTGAGAAAATCAAGGGGTTAACAATGGCGACTCAAGAGGACGTGATCCCCCCGTGGGATGTCGAGAACTTGTGAATCTCTATGCCCTAAAAACTATGAATAATACTCTGTGAGAAATATGAAGAAACATACCAATAGACCCTTGTACTTGTCAAGATGACCTGTAACCTACATGCCTATCAATGGGCAATGGAGTCAAAAAATATATGGTCCTCATGCTGACAAGCTGAAAAGGGATCTCATCCAAATCTGCTCCTTGCTACCACCCACCATGTACACTCCTCCACGTGGAAAATGTGTTGAAGTCGACACATGGGAGAGAGTCACTTAGTCAGATGTCAATAAGGTAAACACCTGCCAAGTGTGAAGGAACCCACCAATAATGTCGATGGGCCCTAAGGTACGAGCACAACCTGTCACTATGAAAGATGTACTGAAGTCGAACATTGACAAGGATCATTCGATCAAGGCCCAATGATGATTAGCCATGTCGAATGTGAAATGACTGCCATTAAGGCTAACGACCATCAAGGTGCTCTACTTCTGGATCATCCCCAGATAATGTGTCAGAGTTGATGCAGGATGATTTGTTGAGAAAGAAAAACAATAATGAAAACTCTTCCCTCAACACGAAGTGACAACTCAAGAAGATATAAGATGTATGGAACCATGCCCCTACCGCTGGATGAGGGGGACGACTGACTCAAAGCAGATGAATCAATGGACAACAAAGAATGGACAAAACATAAGATGACTCAAGACTCTCCCTTGTCTCTTCAACTCTACCCTTCCTAATAGACTCAATGTTTTGGAATATGAACAAATGGACCCTCATCCATGCTCTCTTTAAAAATATGACAGTAGAAAGACTGGACAACATATGATATGACATTCAGAGCTTTGACCTAAAGTTTCAAAAAACCCGACAACAATTGTAGGAAACCATGACCAGCCTTATGTAAGGCACAAACTACATCACAAGACATGACCACATGTTGATAAAATATGAAAAAATCAGTGACTCTTACCCTAAGATCAAAATGGACGACTTTGAAAGGAAAAAATCTGCAAAACAGAATGGTTAAACTGCTGTCCTAAAACATAAAAACCAGCAATACTGAAATCTGAAAATGACATTGCAGAAGGACAGAAAAATCTTCCCCTAATCAACA
>WSFP011555691.1:0-11181 GCA_009831015.1 Picea engelmannii
AAGCATCTTCCCGTGAGGGCTTTCACCATAAGGGGACCACTTTGGAGTTCATCCATATTTACTTCTTATCAACCATGAAAAAAAATTAATGAGTCATATTTACATCAAACACTATTGGGTCCATTACCCAAACCTTTGTGCTATGGGTCTTTCTTCAAGGGTTGACATCAATGACAACCAACCTTAATCAACATATGACTTTGTTTGTATGGATTGGTAATCATATTGTAGATGCCATTTTGCGCTAGTCCTAAGTCGTTGCATCTCAATATCAACTTTATGTTTGACTTTGAAGTTATCTTTTGTTAGAGCGCTTAGTAAATAGAATGAGTCTATACTTTGACACGAGACAGTGCTGTGTATACAAGTCCATGTATTCAAATTCCAGTAGGGTCAAATGAAACACTATCAATTGTTATCCCTTGCGATCTGTGGATTGTACATGCACATGCAAGTTTAATTGGAATCTATTTTCGAATCTTCAGTCAACCTGTCTTTTCCGATGTCGATAATGGTTTTTATATTCGTAAGATAGGTGTCCAATCGCGCGCAGTGTTTGAATTATATGGATAAGCCAAATCATTTTCTTGTTGGTGGCCAATATGCGGCTCATGGAACTTAATCCAGAGGACACCAAATTTTTATGTTTTGGTATAAGATTTGAGTATACAAGTCCATGTATTCAAATTCTAGCAGGGTCAAATGCAACACTATCAAGTGTTATCCCTTGTGATCTGTGGACTATACGTGCACATGCAATTTTAATTGGAAACTATTTTTGAATCTTCAGTCGACCTGTCTTTTCCGATGTCGATACTGGTTTTGATATTCATAAGATAGGTGTCCAATCGCATGCAATGTTTTAATTATATAGATAAGCCAACTCGTTTGCTTGTTGGTGGCCAATATGCGGCTCATGGAACTTAATCTAGAGGACATCAACTTTTTTTGTTTTGGTATAATCTTTGAGTATTCCATATGCATCATTTACCAAGCCATCCTGTGAATCATATTTGCAGGGATATATTTCAACTAGCATGTCTAATTTCAGGACAAGTTGGAAAGGCAAAGTGGTTGTATGTTCATGACGTGGTACATTTCCATGGTTGTCTTCTTCGAGGTCAATTGAATTGATGATGATATCATCACCAAGCATGAGCGATAACATGTACCTGTTATGCATTGCAACACCCCTACTCATGTAGAATAAGTAAGGGAAGGTTGGGTCTGTTGGTGCAGGTCACATGCACCTTGAATTGATATATGTTAAGTCATCATATGTTTGGTTGTTTGTCTACATTCTATTCAGAATTGCAATAAATGTTTCATCTGTCTTCTGCATTGTAGTATGCAATTCAAATCATTTTATATTGTATTTCCAAAATTCATGCGTCATTGTTTGCATATTGACCGTAGATTGTTCAAATATCAAAGAATCTTGGATGGGTTGCACCTGGTAAAGATCCCCACAAAATATCATGTCAATGTTTCCAAAGTATTTGGTGTGCACATGTTTTATGTTTCTCAGTCGGTTGTCAATGGAATACAAGAAGTGACTTCCAATCAAAGATGCCTCATCTATGAAGACAAGTTGTAGTTCGTCATAAATCTTAGACAAGGTATCTAACATTTCCTTGCTGAGTGGAAGAAACTGTGACTTGTTAAAAGGCATAAAAAATGCAAAGTGCAATGTTGTTCCACTTGCATTATATGCATCTTTTCCTGTGTATGCAACTATTAGCCCCTTTTCTTTCATAGGGTTAGACGAATTGTTTGAATCATATATTCATATAAGCATTTGGAATAGTGCTTTCATTGTGAATGTCTTACCTGTTCCTGCCCCGCCTGTAAGGAACAAGTGCACATGAGTGTGCATGTTTAAGCATTTTTTAATTGCAATGTCCTTTAGAATTGCTTATTTTTCTCGATTCAATAGTCATTTGACTCTGTAGTATTCATATTTTCAATAAATAAAGGATGTTTTGTTACTTGAAAGCCAATATTGACACATTTTTCAATGCAGGCTGCTCGAGGACGAGGCAAATCTGCTTGCAAGTCATAAGGCTCACAAAGAGTTCTAGTTTTTTTACGGTTTGTCAATGTCTCATCAACATTGTCAGGGTTTTCTAGTTCATGAACTGGACTTTCTAAATCACCCCATGTTGGATTAACATTGTATGCAAATCTAGATTCATTGGTTTGTACTGTAGTCTCATAATCAATATACGCAGCTTCCCATGTAGGGAAGTTATGTTTTATTTATTTTTCATTTTGATCAAATGGAACGTACAACAACAGTGTTTTTCTACAATAGTTTTCATAGTCAGTATGTTTGTTGTATTTGACAAAGCGTATTACAGAGGATTTTTTTCTTTTTGATATGGGTGCACCATTTTTTTGGTAATGTGATATGAACTCTGTTAAGAAAATATGCTTAATAGGAGATGAACGCTAGAGGTAATAATCAATAATAGAGAAACATAGTACATCCTATGAATTATTAGGCTCCTGTTCTAGCAAAGACGATGGTTTAAGCACAAATGTGCGTTTCTCAAGTGGAGATGTGTTTATGTAGACAGATTTCCTTGAACTACAGTTGAGGAGCATGGAAAATGCAATGTGGACTACTTGTTGAGCAGACATTTGTTGAAGATTAATTAATTTGTTTCCAAGCGTATGTATCATTTGCATAGCATCAATATGACTTCTTTCATGTTCTTTGTGTATTCTTCTGAATGAACTTGTCATAGATTTGTTGACCTTTGTCATGTACGAGGTACAGTATGATGCTGCAGCATATACATTGAGGACATATTGTGCATCTGCATTTTCATTCCACATAACTCGCATGTCCTTGGATAAATTGTTGTTCCAAATATGGGAAAGTTTTCATTTAAGTAAAATTGTTGGTTGTTTAAGTGTAGATTGTATGGCTTGGATGTACTCATCTTCTATTAGATTTAGCTCCGCCAAGAAGTCTTCAAAGCTCATTAAGTCATCAAGCTCTCGTTGTTCTAGAAATATGAACAAATATATAGATCTCTCAATGAGAGCATTGTCCTCTAAACTAGTCGGCTCTATGATTCTTGTTGTTCTCATTGGTGGCACAAGGAAGTTGTATCTGCAATGTGAATTTCTTCATTTTTTACAGCTTCTTGTATGATAATGTCTATGAACTTTGGCAAGTTCTGGATCCAAATGATCTATGTTGCATGTTATGTATTTATCCACAAACTTCTCAATCTGTGAGTTGTTGTCCTTTCCATAGACCGATGCACCCTCTATCCACAACAGCGTGTGGTCATGCTCACTCCCTCTATTGTGGAATTCACTCAAAAAATAGTAGTATGATATTTTTCCGAAGAAAGTTTCATCATGACATATCAATTGCCTCAAAACATTTATTCTATGCCTATAGTAACGAGTACATCTCACTAGATATTTTCTTATGAGGTAGTCAATGTCATCATTTTCCAATGTATCAGTTTGTTTTTTCCTTTTCTTGTTCCTATACAATGCAGACACCATAGCCACTAATGGATCCCAGCGATGCTCTGTACTTGTAAATGTGATGAAAAATTTTGGCGGTCCCAATTGTCGGATCATTGCAAAAATATTTTTCTTGTTTTGTTGCAAATAGTCAGGAGAGATGCGAATGTTTTTGAAATCTATGTATCCAATATCAGATTTAAGGATTTTTTCTAGGTTTGCTTTGTACTTGAGATCTTTGGCCAATAAATTTATTCCTTATTACTGGCCTTTTCTTGTTCGCACCCACATGCAAGAGAGAACTTGCTCAATTATTATGTGCATTGTTTTGAAAAACAAATTTGTTATGTGACAGGAGAAGTCACCGCTTAAATGTAGCATTTCCCATCTAACTATTTTTTGGTAGCTGAATCATTCTGTGATGTCACTGGGATGTGGATCTCCATAGAATAGTGTTGGTAAGTTCATTTCCTCAACAAATTTGTCCTTGAATATTCCAAGTGGACGTTGCCCTTCAACAGGTGAAATTTCGATAATCTTGTCTTGCAAGTCACGAATGTGCTGTGAGTCAGTGAATCCATGTATCAATGTTTCAACAGGTCTTTCATTTTATGATTCATCGCTTGTATCAAATTCACTAGCAGTTTTGAAAGTCTGTGCAGAGTTATCATCTCCTTCTTCAAGGACATTGTTCAAGTTATCATTTATACAAATGTTTTGTGCTTTGTACAGGGCCCTGGAACATAATTCTTTTAATGCTGTCATGACAAAATGCACACACACTTTACCTGTCTGGTATGCATTCTTGTATTACAAACACCTTTTGAGAGAAACAACAATTGTCATTGTATCGCTAATGAATTGTGGCAAGGATATTTTTACATCTAGTTGGACAGGCACATTAATAATTGATCCTGTTAAGCCCATTTGGGGTCGTTTATATCCCCAGGGTATGATTTGTGCAAATGCAATTCACAGAGACACAAGTCTCTCTTCAATTTTTGTAAGTGTACTTACATATGGTAGTGGTGTATTACATCTTATTTGGTCAAGCGTAGCAAAGTGTGGCAATTTTCCATTTTCAAGTGATCGATTGCATGGAAGACAAATATTTCCACTGGAAAATGTTTTATCATTTAATGTCAAGCCGAGGTATTTTGTTTGCAAGTCAGAGGTGAAAGACTTAGTTTTTTTTGCGAAATTAAATTGATCGCAAAATGCACATGCAATGGAAGGAGTGTCTTTAATTTGTTTCATATATATTTGTTTTGCATCTCTCTTCCCTAGACAAGCACGCGTAGTAAGTGTTTGTTGGTTTTCATTGCTAGTAGTGCATGGTGTTGGCTCTAGCCCACGATATGTGATTTTTTCCTCCCGGTTAGTACCATGACCATTGTGGGATATGTGTCTTCACTTGTTTCTCTCACGTATCTATTTTTTCAACATGTGGTAGGTTAACTTATGGTTGCCAATGGGAGCTAGTTTCACTTGTTAACAACCATGTTGAAGGTGGAATCGACATTTGTTATGAGAATTGCATCCTCACCATCTGGATGGTGCAAATAGTGATGTTCTTTTCCATTAGACATGTGATGTTTGTGTTCAACAAAAAGTGCAAAAATGTGATTGTGTTGTGCACGAACAATTGTTTTTAGGGTGTGATATGTGATTTTCTGTCTAGAAGGAAGTGTACCAATGTATTTATTTCTCTCACATATGACCTTTTTCAAGTTTTGATAAGTTAGTCTACATTTTTTGTTTAAGATCTGTATGACCTCATCACAACTGGGATGAGTTTCATTCTGATTAAATAACATGCGACACTTATGCAGATTCGATGTAGTTTGGGTGGCATGGACAATGGATCTTGAACTGGTAGTATTTCTTATCAAAGGTTGATAATGGATGTGTGGCGTATCTGTTTTCAACAACATGATGTCAATTGTTCGATCATAGTTTGAATTAATACAGTAGGAATGGACAGTACCATCCGATAGGGCCGACCAGACCTGGATATTTACTTTGAATATGATAGATAGCCAATGAAAACATAATCTGCCACCCTCTACATTTCCTTTCTCATATGGCATTGCCATGTTTACAAGGTATTGCTTCCAACTTCCAATTATCGACATACTTTCTAGGAGATATGGTAAAAGGTGTTGATGAAAGCATTTAAAAGCCTGTTGACTTCCACCTATAATTGCATTGCAAAAGGATTGCACAGTGTAAAGGAACAACAAGTGCACATTGAACTCTGTTGCTACCAAATAGAAAATTGCATTGAACAGACTATCTCCATAGCTAGATGCAATAGTTGTCGCTATGTGCAATCCATAATTCATTTCCAATGCGATTGAATGTCTGTGCAAATGAGGGACAAGTAAATATGAGGTCCTCCAAGATTTCATATGGATAATTTTCTATAGATTAGTGGTTCATAATGACCACTGACAGGATTGATATCATGGAACAAGATGCAATATGGATCCCTAGATGCAGTTCTGTTGAATAATATATATCTCGTTTTTCTTGTTAATGACCATATTCCAATTGATATATTCAGCCACTTGGACAACCACCATATACAAAATGTATCTCCCCAAATTCCCCTCTCATGTGCAGGCAAAGTTGCAAATGCAGACAACTGCATATTTGAAAAATACGCAGTGACATCATGTATTCCATGCAATTGGAAAAGAAAACAAGATGTCAATTCATATTGATATGACTCCAATGCCTCAACGTCACCACTTTCTAAACAGGCCAAGCAACGATGTATTAATCCATTGCATAAGTTGGTCGAGGAATAATGGAAATGCAATAGAACTTGAAATGCATCGAAGAGGCAATCTCCCACAGTATACGAGAATGCATCTAATCTAAAAATCTCATTGTTATGCAATACCTGGTCGATGTTGTCATGTACAATGGAGTCTGTATCTATTTCATAATACTCAACATCTATTACTTGCTTCATCTTTTAAGTTTTGATTTTCAAGATGTTTCTTAGATATATTTAGATAATATGCAAATAGGAAAAAAAAGAAAAATGAAAACTATAAGTCCGGAACTGCATACCAATTCCACTATGTATCCTTCAACCTTCCTCGTGTCAAATTCAATGCCCTGTGGTCGCTATAGAATACGACAAACAAACAAAGTTATAGTGAACAATGAACCATACATAAGAGACAACACAAATGAAATAGCACTATACATTTTCTCAACACAAAGATCGAGTATTTAAGGCATATCATTTTTTGAACTTATTCTATGCGTGCATCCTATAAGCATTTTGGTAGACATTGTACATAGTTTTACAGTCCTTTTCATCATTTGTTTTCATCCCCACTCTTCACAAATCAAAACCAAAACAGATCTGAAACAAATTCTTGATGTCCTCCACTGAGAAAACCCATATAGATGGTCTTTCCGATAAACAAAAGCGGAAGAACTAGGCATTACAGACTTTTACCACATGAACGGGACCAACACACAACAAAACTTCTTAAGGTTTAAATTATCTTACAACACAAAGAATACATTCTAAGATGTTTCAATTATCTTACAACAGGAAATCCAATCTGATACAGATTAGTGAACTGGCCATTCAAATTGCAAAGATCCATTTCTACAAGACGAGATTCAGATCCGAAAATAGTGACGGATTATTCTTTGCGAGACAAAAAGGACAACATAAAACCAACAACTAAACGTGGTTTTTGATACAAATAATAAAAGCATGCCCTGTCACAACATGGAAAGAAAGGATGGCAAGGTCCTGGTAGATGCTTTCTCCACAATGACAACTCTAAATTCATTTTGTAAACCCCTTTGCATTTCTATTTTCCAAAGAGCTATGGTATGATGTTCAAGACATGGAAGTGGGCATATGTGATTGGAAGGGAACGACGTGAAAAAAAATGCACCAAACGTATGGTTTTCAGGAACATAAAATATGAGGAGAACATTTGATTTCCTTTTTTATATGTCACTGTGGCTACAATAGATGTGGGTTATGTGTCCTGCATTGACATTCAAAGGGGAACAAGATGTTTTGGAAGGGAACATCCTGGAAAAAATGCACCAAACATATGGTTTTCAGGACCATAAAATATGAGGATAAATTTTGATTTCCTTTTTTATATGTCACTATGGCTGAGATAGAGGTGGGTTCTGTGTCGAACATTGACATCCAAGAACAAGAACAAGACAACAACAAACCCCTGTTTCTCTGGTCATAGTAGTCACACACAAAGGTGTTATGCAAGAGGATTTTGACTCAGGCATTCCTAGTATTCAAAATTATTACTTGCAAACTACAAACAGTAAACAACAAACAACGAATAGGAATGAAACCATGGCACTGAAACTTACCCGTGAATGAGGAACTACAGAAGCGCAATCCAATCGCAAACATAGAACTCCAACCATGCAAACTGCAACAACAGGTCCAACTGTCGATGCAGGACCCAAACCTTGCAAAGTTGAAGCAAACAAGAGAAAGAAACAAACAACAAACCAATGAAAAAGCACTGAGAGGTCCAACTGAAGTTGGACCTCAACTTTGAAAATTTGAATCAAACAACAATAAGCAGCATCAAGCGAAACAACGAGCAATCATCAACCAGTGAACCAGTAACGTCGGTGAAGAACAATATTGCCCAAATTCACTACAGACAAGACTATATCCAAAAATCGGAGGAAACTATATTGTAAAACGCCTGTTAAGTAAACATTTAAGGCTATGAGGCATGTTAGGTAAACACTTAAGTCTGTCAAAACCGTCGAAGGGCCTCGCACTGTGTAAACATTTAAGAAAGAATGTAGTGTGGCAGGCCTATTTACGTATGTAATAATGAAAATGTTTGTTTAAGTACGTAATAATAAAATAAATAAAAATAATAATAGTAACAATAGTTTGAACAATACATACTATGAAAAAAAAATAGTCAAAGGACAAACTAATATGAAGTCAACTAATAAAAAAATGACTCTCCATGCTCAAAACTTTGGATATCTAAACATTTCAATAAAGATAGTAAAAATTCAAAAAGACCGTAGATGATCAAAAACTTTGGATATGCTAACATATAAAACATTGGGAATAGCGAAGCTGGCAATAAGACCTCAAATCTATTATCCAATGAGATCATGACATATAAGGCTTTTTTTATTAAATAAAAAATAATGTTTTTAGTTCTCTAGTTCGAACAATAGAGATTATGCAAAAAAAATTAGTCAAACAACAAACTAATATGAAGTCAACGAATTATTGATCGCTATAGTCCCTCCATACCTTCGACGGAGACTAATAAGATAGATAGACATGTGAAAGAGTTAAGTTTATGTCCATTTTAGCATAAAAAGCATTGACGAAATCAATGTCTCCATATATTCATGGTGAAAGTAAATCAACAATATCAAATAAGAAGTCTCATCAATTAGATTGAAATTAAAGTTATGTTCTTGAAACATGAATATTATTCTTGAAAGCTACATATATGGATCAAACCTAAACAAAATGTTGTGGAAGTAAATTTGGGAGTTGTATTATGCAAACCATAAAAATGATAAAGTTAGTGGATTTGACTCTTGAGCATGAATATTGTTCTTGAAATCTACATATATGAATCAAACCTAAACAAGATGTTACCTAAACAAGATGTTACATAGTATAAGTTGGAGTTATTATGCATACCATAAAAAATGATAAAATTAAATAATACATTGATCAATAGAAAATTTCAATTAAAAGAGATGTATAAGGAATACAATAAATTTAAACAAATTATAAAAATATCAAGAAAAATAAAGCAAAGATATCACTAAAGAAGCCAAGTTCACTGGATGACCTTTTTAAAATTAAAGTCGGCTTATTCTTAATGTTTTGTGATTTTGAAAAAAATAAATTATTAATATTTAAACATAATTTCAAAATAAATGAATGCAATTATGTGTATTTTGAACTACTACACTACATCTTTATCATTAGTGAATTTGAGTACCTAAATGGATGTTTTTTAAAAAAAAAAAATTATTATTTTTTAAACATAATTTTAAAATGAATGAGTGCAATTATGTGTATTTTGAACTACTACATCTTTATCATTAGTGAATTTGATTACCTAAATGGACATACATATACACAACAATAACAAGTCAATGCACACTATATTATATTATGAGGATTGAACCATGATGTATATTTGTGACAAATTTGATTGTTGTACTCAACCCATGTTGTCTTAAATTATTAATGAATTAGACCACATGTTATTTAATTATGTGGAATTATCAATAGTAAGCATTCCTTAAGGGTTGATTGCTTTAGTCTTATCTTTGTTTATAATTTTATCAACTCAACTTTGTATATATTGTTTTTAATATAATAACTACAATTAGTAATAGCAAGTATATAATTGACATGTTGTCTTAAATTATTAATGAATTAGACCACATGTTACTTAATTATGTGTAATTATCAATAGTAAGCATTCCTTAAGGGTTGATTGCTTTAGTCTTATCTTTGTTTATAATTTTATCAACTCAACTTTGTATTGATTGTTTTTAATATAATAACTACAATTAATAGTAGCAAGTATATAATTGATGTAAAATGTAAATCAGAAACCAAACAGAGAAATAAAACCAAAAAAATTAAAATTTTAATTTCTTATATTATTCATTAATTTAAGTTGAAAATTTTGATTGCTTACATTGTTTATTAATTTCTATTTAAATACACACAACTGTGTTGTTTACATGACGAAATTAATCATATATACAAAATGATCTATGACATTAACAACAACACTCGAGATCTATTTTTTGGAATAGAATATCCATGCCATCTTTGTCTATCTTCTATTATCATTTCCTTGTGTCCCTTTCATAAATGTGAATCATATGCTCCAAAAGTAATTTTTAAGTTAGATAGTAATTATAATTCAATATTTGGATGTATGTAATGAATAGGAAAATTGTGAGGAGTAGGAAATATGATTTTATGTAAAATACAACATTTTTCTACGATTTATTGAGAATATCTATAATTATAAATAAAAAGTAAAAAATTGCATAGTTAAAAACATAATAATATTAACATTGAACAATAACTTAACTAAAACATATTAAAATAATTAACTTAAAATAATAAAACATAATCATAATGAATATCATTATACATTGGTTGTTAGTTTTTACTATTATGATGGTTTATGTCTTTTACACTCATAGGTATGAATCAGTCAATGCATATTATTACTCTTTCCCAACCCTATGACAAGTGTTGTGATCTTATATAAATTAAATGACTTTGTCTATAATTTCCTTTTACCTTGGGCTAATATTTAGAAGTAGATTATGCCTTGTAACAATCCATGAATGCATGCTCGTGACTTTTGAATTTTTAGTGACCTATACATTTTTTATCACTGCCACATAGGCTTAGTCTTGAGAGAAATAACTCTCGGGATAACAAATTGGAACATACAACTTTAAAAAAATTATATTACTACAAATCCGTGACAATGAAGGAGAGAAATTCAAACAACCTAGACTATGAGGGTAAGAAACTGACAACTTGGTAGAGTTATGACTAGTTATATGTAGTTATGCACGCTCTTTAGAATCAAAACATTGAGACAAACTATACCACTAGAGAAGCAAGAATGAACTAGAATGAAC
>WSFP011555696.1:0-11181 GCA_009831015.1 Picea engelmannii
CTCCTTGACTCCATTATACCCTAAGGCACTAGTCTAGAACTCCAACGTTGAGATTCTTGTGTTAAAACAACCTTTTCAAACTTCTCAAATTTAAAACCCTAACTAACCCTAACGTCTTACTAACCCTAATCTGATGATGATGTCATGCCTCTTTTTAGCTCTTGCTTGATATAAAACGTTGTGGCTAGGTCATCTAATGATAGACATTGAAGTGTAGATAAATTTCGTTGGTCTATTTGCAAGAACGTTCACCTCTTTGTCTACCGAACTAACCCTAGAACAAGGCTGATGTCACCTCTAGTATAGTGACGCAACACTCTTGTATTGAATGAGAAAGTGATGATATTTTATGATGATTTAAAGATTGATTATATACTTTGAATGTTATATAATCTCCAGTGTTTATTGACAAGTAATATTACAAGCCATAGCCTTTTTTGCAATCATTGACTCCGTCAATAATTACTGTTATTTATGCTCATGAATATTTAATGCTAATAGTCATTAATCTATGAAGTGCTAACCATTGTTTGCATGCATTAGTTTTATTGTTGTTTTGTCTTGCAAACAGGTGCCTATTCTTTGGAATACCTTCATTTTGACTATCTTCTTTGCGGTAATCTGTGAAAGGGAAAACTTACCTTGATCCTTTAAACCCTTTGCCTTTCAAAACCCCAGATTGCCAGGGACGTCTCCCTTGGGATTAGCCACCCTAAATAGAAAGAGCCCCCCATCGAGGTGACAGTGGGTGGGGAAGCTCCTGTTACGCCAGTATGACCTTTACTTTTAAGCTACCTGACCTAGACTACAAACTGAGCAATAACAGGAATCATGGCTCTTAAGCATTCTGAGTTTCCCGAAATGAGTGTTCTGAGATGGTTGACTTGAGCATTGGAGATGGGAGTGTAATGGTGGATGAGAGCATGAATAAAAGGATAATGTCGTGACAGAGAAAGGTTGTTGTTTCTTTGAAAAACAAGTTGAACTGTACGTAATGGAGAATACAACATGAACAGAAAGAGATATAACAGTGAAGCATGATCTGAGAGAGGAACAAAAAGCTAAGGTGCGCAAGCAGAGATAGATGAGAAGAACAGAAAGCGCAAGAAGATTCCAGAAGGAAGACATTGATGCAAGATGAGAAGAGCAGCGTAGAAGAACATTGATGAGACTAGTAATCTATTGATTAATACTATATCATTGTAATGAATTTCAGTAACAAAGTTTTATATATAAGGGTTGTAGGTAGGATTGTTGTCCTCAGAGTTTCAAGTGGGTGCTTGAACACAGGGAGTTGTAGCTTCCATCTAGTGGCAACCAAAGAAGCTAGGGTGGTAGGGTGGTGTAAGGGAGAACAATCATGTTACACATGTTGGTGTCTGTGTGACTAAAAGTTGGTGCTTCCATCCAGTTGGTGCTGGAACACTCAGGGAGTTGTTGCTTCCTTCTAGTGGGTGCTAGAGAAACAAAAGAGTTGGTGCTCTCAGCAAGTTGCATCTTTGTAAAATAGAGGTGGTAGCCTCACAAAGAGTGGGTGCTCATAAGAATGATAATGTACATAATATAAAGAGTACTTATCATATTAAGAAGAAGAAGTTTTCTCCTTTTATGGGTTTGCTCATGAATATCTGTCTCTATATACTTCATGTGTGTGATTGATGTTGAATACTCTATTGCTTACTTCCCTAAATTATTGTGATCATCATTAAGTGTTTTGTAATGAATTTAAAATGGGTATAATTGTTTAAGCATAGTAACAAATGATTCACCCCCGCCCCTCTCAATTTCTTAACAATTGGTATCAGAGTGGGTTCCTTTTATCTAAGGGTAGATCTTAGAGCTTAAACATGAATAGCCATGAAGGAACTTCAACCAATAATGCCCCCATGTTCAATGGAACAAACGTTTCCTTGTAGAAATTTAGGATGAGAACCTACATAATGGCTTTAGGTGCAGATTTCTAGGATGTGGTAGAGACTGGTTATGTAAAGCTAGTTGTACTAGATTCTAAGGATGACAAGTTAGAATTCAGCTTCAACGATAAGGCTATGAATGTTATTTTGAGTGGGCTTGCAGAATCAGAATTTATAAAAGTTATGCACTTAGAATCTGCCAAAGAAATGTGGGACAAACTCATTAGCAGTTATGAAGGTAATGAGAAGGTAAAGGATTCCAAGCTTCAAACCTACAGACTACAATTTGAATAGCTAAATATGAAATAGGATGAAATTGTTGGGAAGTACTTTCTGAGAGTTGAAGAACTAGTAAATGAAATGAAAGAACTTGGGGAAAAAATTGAGAAAGCCTCTTTAGTTTAGAATATTTTGAGATCTCTGCCAGATAGGTTCAACCCAAAGGTCTCTGCTATAGAAGAACTTAATGATCTAAAAAATTTGTCTTTTGATCAACTTCTAGGAACGTTGACTACATATGAAATGAGGATAGGTAAAGATAAACCCACCTCTATAGAAGCATCATTTAAAGCACATGAGAATGAGGATTCTGAACCTGATGAAATTGAAGCAAAATTTGTGAGAAATCTAAAGAAAGGATCGGGCAAGTACCAAGGCAATTTTCCCTTCAAATGTTTTAATTGTGGAAAGATAGGTCACTTTGCATCTAAGTGTCCACACAAGAAGAAGGACCAGAACTCTGAAGGTGAAGAGAAGTACAAATTCAAGAGATTTGGTAAAAAGAAAATTTTGTGTGTAAATAATGATGACTCTTTAGGAGACAGATGGTGATTCTTCTTGTGAAGATAAGGTTAGTGACTTTATGCTTATGGCCAAAGAGGATTGTGATAATAAAACCACAGGAAGTGATGTTAATAATGAAGAAGTTTTGGTTGACTTGGAAGGAGAGTTGATTAGTGCTTTGGAAGAGATTGACAAACTCAGACTTAAGAAGAGAAAGAAAAAACAATTGTTGATACAGTTCAAGAAAGATAGTAAAAAAACTGATGAAGACTTTTCCCTGCTAAAAGTGGAATTAGAAGAGGCAAAGAAAACAGAGGAAATTTTGAAACAACAGTTATCAGAGAAGAAGGCAAGATGTGAAGCCTTGGAAGAAGAGGTAGTAAAAACCAGAAAAGAGATGGAGAAGTTTAAATCCTTGTATCTCCAAAATATTCCAAGCATTAAAGCCTCAGCAGAACTAAATGAAATTCTTAGCAAACAAAGATCTCCTTTGTTGAAGCCTAGTTTAGGTTATGTAAGTGGTTCAAGTAGAAAACAACCAGAAAGAAAAGAGCCAGTAAAGATGATCAAGTTCCAAGTCAGCAGAAAATCAGACCATGTGATTGCTCTGCTACCAAAAGGTAATAAATACAAGATGATCCCTGATCAAGAACAAAGATATCAGAAGATGGAGCAACAAATGCCAACAATAAGGCCATCCTTCAGGTACCAAAATTTCTTCCATGGTTGTTGTTTTTACTTCTCTAATTTTGGCCATAAGATTGCAAATTTTCAAATTAAGTTTAGAGACATGCAACTGAGGAGATCAAGAAATAAACCATCTTTGAAACATAGAACCAAACAGCCAATGAGTAGAAAAATTTGCACCAATCAATTTGACCTATTGAACAATGTGCTCGAATGCTATAACTGTCATAACTTCGGCCACAAAGATGCAAACTGTCATTTGAAGGATTACAAAGCAGATCCAAGGATAAAACCCTTAGCTAGAAATGTCAGCACAGGGAAAAAGAAAGATAGTGAAAAATGTGGGTTAGTACTTTCAACTCAAAAACAAAAAGACCCTTGGTATATAGACAATGGATGTTCCAAGCACATGACTAGAGACAAGGATAAGTTTATGTCTATTAGTAAAAGCAAAATGGGAAATGTGACCTTTGGAAATGATGAACCAGGTAAAATCAAAGGTAAAGGGATGGTGAGTTTGAGTAATGGTAAAGGAAAATCCCAGGATGTTCTTCTTGTAGAGGCTAAAACATAATTTGCTCAGTGTAATTCAAATGTGTGATAGTGGATGTGAAGTGGTGTTCACTTCCAAAGATTGTAATATAAAGTTTGTAAATTGAGGACAAGTGGTGGCTAAAGGCATAAGGACAGATAATAATGTATATGTGTTGAAAGAAGATAGAGAAGAGTGTTATATAAGAAAACATGATGAAAGTTGGTTATGTCATATGAGACTAGGACATCTAAACTTTGACCACTTAATCAAGCTCAAAAATCTTGAGGAAGTAAAATATATTCCAAGAATATCAAAGCCACAAGATTATGTGTGTAAACCCTGGCAAGTAGGAAAGCTAACCAGGACTTAGTTTAAATCCAATAGATCTACTTCAACAGAGAAACCACTCCAATTAGTTCATATGGACTTATTTGTACCATCATGATAGGAAGGCACGAGGAAGAAAAATTACTTCATGTTGATCATTGCTGATTACTCCAGACTCACTTGGGTTGTTTTTATCAAAGAAAAAGCTGAAGCATTTGGAAAATTTAAAATATTTAAGGCTTTAACTGAGAATCAAATAGGCAACAGGATAAAGGCAGTAAGATTAAACAAAGGAGGAGAATTTATGTCAAGTGATTTCAATGAATTCTCTGATAAACATGGGATCAAGAAAGAATAAACAATCCCAGGAACTCCATGGAAAAATGGAGTAGTTGAGAGGCAAAATAGAACAGTTTAGAAAATGGCCAGGTCAATGATGAATGAGAAGAACATTGGTCAAACCTACTAGGTAGAATAAATACACACAGCAGTCCATATTCTTAACAAATCTCACCTCATACCACACAGTGAAAAGACACCTTATGAACTGTGGTATGGAAGACCCGATTCAATCAAACACTTCAAAGTCTTTGGGAGTAAGTACTACATAAAGAATAATAATGAAAATCTTGGCAAGTATGATGATAGGGCTGATGAAGGCATATTCTTAGGATATGCTACCAATAGTAAAGGATATAGATGATTTAATAAAAGATTGCATAAATTAGTTGATTGCATTGATTTAAAGGTGATGAAGGAGTCCCAGTAAGAGTCTGCTATAGAGGACACAGCTGAAGCTGAAGATGAACAGGTCCAAGAATTAGAAGGAGAATACTCTGAGTTAGATACAAATACTCTGCAGGACTCAAACCAAGAGATCAAGACAAAGACACCTTCCAGATTTATTAGTAAGAATCATTCTGAACATCAGATAGTTGGTCATCTAAACCAAGAAGTTCAGACAAGAAAGAAGTTGAATAATGTCTCTGAACAATCTCATATTTCCCTTTTGTCTTTGATTGAACCTAAAGACTTTAATGTTTCCAACGAATATGACCATTAGGTTAAATCCATGAATGATGAACTTAACCAGATTGAGAAAAACAATACTTGTGAGATGGTTCCTAGACCTGAAGGTAAAAATTGCATAGGTTCCAAATGGATCTTTAAGAATAAATTGAATAAGCAGGGACAAGTTGTCATGAACAAAGAAAGATTGGAGATTGGTTTGTAAGGGCTATGCACAGGTTGAAGGACAATATTTTGATGAAACCTTTGCACCAGTGGCAAGATTGGAATCCATCAAAATGTTTCTTTCTTATGCATGTCATAAGAACTTTAAAGTATATTAGATGGATGTTAAGTCAACATTTCTTAATGGAGATCTAGAAGAAGAAGTATATATGAAACAACCTGAAGGATTTTCACTAACAGATCATCCTAACTTTGTCTACAAGATGAAGAAAGCCTTATATGGGTTGAAACAAGCTCCTCGTGCCTAGTATCACAGACTGGATAAGTATCTTCAAGACAAAGGGTTCAAGAGATTGGTAAAATGGTTTTCTTCTGCCATGCAGTCTAAATTTGAAATGTCTATGATAGAGGAACTGTCATTTTTTCTTGGTCTGCAAACTACTCAGAGGTCTAAAGGAATATTTATTTCTCGGGAAAAATATCTAAGAGAAATATTGAAAAGGTTTCAAATGGAAGATTCTAAACATGTGAGCACGCCTATGGTCATTGGATGCAAGTTAAGCAAGGATGATGACTCACCTAATTTTGATCAAAGTTCATATAGGTCTATGATATGTAGCCTATTGTACATCACAGCATCTCATCCAAACATAATGCATGTTGTTGGAATGGTAGGAAGGTATCAGTCTACACCTAAACAGATTCATTTGCTAGCTTTCAAAAGAATATTCATATATTTGAAAGAAACAATGAACTATGGCCTATGGTATCCCAGGAATCATAATTTTCAATTATCAGTCTATTCATATGTTGATTGGGATAACTGCATGGATGAAAGGAAAACCACGAGTGGAGGTGCATTATTCTTAGGAGATTCTCTTGTAGCATGGTTGAGCAAGAAGCAAGGTTCCATTTCCTTATCGACTACTGAAGCTAAATACATAGCAGTTGCCACTTGTTGTACCCAAGTACTGTGGATGATTCAGACACTTGTAGACTTGGAGGTAAAGTATATTGCACCGATCCCAATTCATTGCGATAATACTAGTGCAATTAGTGTTTCAAAGAATCATGTATTCCAGTCCAAGACCAAGCACATCCCCATAAAATACTATTTTCTGAGAGAGGAGTTCACTAATAAGATCGTTCATGTTCATTACATTCCAACCATATAACAAATTGCAGACATCTTTACTAAACCCCTAGCCAATACACCATTTGAATATCTCCATCAGAAGTTGGGTGTCATCCCTTCTCTCACCTAAGAGAGTCCATCCTATAAGGGGGAGTATGTGTTGGTTGAATATCTTATACCTCTAAAAAGTACTACAACAACTCAGGAGGAGAATTTTTTCTTTGACATTGATGTCAAAGGGGGAGAAAAGGTCTGTTTTGGATGCTACAGTTGGAGGTCTAAGAAAAATAGTGCAGCCTTTCAAGGTTGCCATCAAATGCCAAAGGGGGAGATTGTTGGCATATTTTACAGGAAGAGTGTTCTTGTGATTTATGGCAAGAATAGCAGTGACGTTGGAAAACAGGAGAAGCATAAGCTCAGAGGAGGAGCGAACAATACACATAGATCAAAGATCGGAAGGAAAAGTGTAATCTCAGGGTGAGAAGCCTCAGCAGCCCTCCGATCAAGAAATCGACTATGTTGATCGTCTCATTTTACGATTGTCAATCATATGAGTGACCATGGGCCTAAGGATCGTTGGAGGATTGTGACCATAGGATCTGCAAGCCAGATCAACGACAGGAATGAATTACGGGGAGAGAAAGGAGAATTAAACAACTCGCTAGTTCTAATCCCGTAGTCGGTCTAGATCGTCAGATCTCATAGACTCGAATATCGACGATTGTGGTAGATCCAACAAATGAGTATTTTAATTCATATCAAGTCGTGACCGTCGGATTCACAATTGCTAGATCAACGACAAGGATGGATTGTGAAGATCAGAAGGAAAATTAAACGACTAGCTAGTTCCAATCCTGAAATTGGTCTAGATCATCACATCTTGAAGGCTCGGATATCGACGACTTTGGTTGATCCAACAAGTGATCAGATTAAGTCGAATTAAGTTGTGACCGTCGGATACACAATCGCCAAATCAACGGCAGGGATAGATTGTGGAGAACGAAAGGAGAATTAAAGATCGTGCTACTTCCAATCCCGCGATTACTCAAGACCTTCAGATCTTATAGCCTCGAAGATCGACGATTATGGTGTTGATATTATGGTAGTTGTGGCAGGTATTTACCTACACATGTAAACCTAACAAGGATAGAATACTCTGGGAAGCAAGAAGAAACCCTAATGAGTTGGCTAATAACCTTAGAAGACTTGTCGGCTCAAGAAGATAATTCATATTCGATTATTAGCCTCCAAGAGAAGAAGTCGGCCAGAAATAATATTATATATTGAAAAAAAAGATACCCAGAATGAGAAGTCGACCGTGGCAATTAGCCATAATTAGTATAAATACAGGAGGCCAGTTCTCATTCTGGCAGGTAGTCTCAGAATTGCAGTGCCCAGTCTTGTGCATAGATTTGGAGGAGAGTTGTCGTTGCAGCTGCTGCAGCTAGCAGTTACACTTAGACTATCTCTTAGCTAGGGTTTGGACTATCTTATCAACTCTTTGTGATGTGATATCCTTTTGGAAAGATGCGCTACCCTTTGTTTGGCTATCTAGCCTAGGGTTTTCTTCCAGAGTGATTCTCTGTCAAGGTTAATGTGCTCGAAGGGTGGCTTCGACCTATGGTTGGGTGACAAGGGTATTGTCAATGATAAAACAAGCACACATTGTCGCTAGGGTTACGAGCAACTTCCAAGACATTGTCGCTAGGGTTACTAGCAGGAGCAGTTGCAAAAACCCTAATCCTCTTGTTGAGGCACCTTAAGTGAAGGGATTGACCTAATCTCCAGACAGATCAGTGCGCCCTAGCCTAGTGCATCTCCTGGTACTCTCAACAAGCTAATATGTCAAGTTTGAGTTTGTGGTCAAATCTAGGGTTTGACCAAGTTAAAGAAGCCATGACTTATTCTATGAAGTGAGAGAACAAGTTAGATGGAGACTCTAACTTCAGAGCATGGAATACAAGGATTTATCTCATCCTTGCCAAGAATAAAGTGTTGGATATCGTGAAAGGAAAGATCATGAAACCAGAGTTTGAAGAAGGGAAGAGAAGGAACCACAGAACGTTGTAGCTATGGAGAAGTTCAAAGACGGTGAAATCAATGCCATAAGTATCATAGTGGATTCTATCAAAGACCACTTTATATCCTAAATCTCCCATCTTGACTCATCAAAGAAGATGTATGATTCCCTAACAAACCTCTTTTTCAGTCAGAAACATTGGACAAATAATGAGTCTGAAGAATGAGCTCTGTGACATGAAGATGAATGATGATGACAGCATAACATCATACTTTGTGAGAATTTATCAGTTAAGATATCAACTACAAGATATTGAAGAGATCATCTTAGAGAAAGAGTTGGTAAACATAGTACTCAATGGTCTTCCCAAGACGTGGGATGCATTTTCCACAAGCATGAACAAAATAAAGGAGTATCCGACATTTGAAAAACTTTRGACTTGTTGTGCTCAAGAAGAATCAAGGATCAGTGAAAAAGAGAAACCCCAAAAGAAGTACGATGATCAAGCCTTCACAGCAAGATTCAAGAACTTCAGGAACAAAAGGAAGTTTGGCTCAAGGAGGAAGCCAAATCAAGAGAAATACATTTCAGAAATACAATGCTTCAACTGTCGAAAGCATGGTCACTACAAGAATCATTGTCCCATGCTAAGGAAAAGGAAGGAGAAACAAGAAGCATCAGTTGCCAAAGAAAAGGAACCTACAAAGAAGACTAAGCATTATGAAAGAGACTTCTTCTTCTAAAGGTAAAAATACTCTTCTTATTTCTTGTACATATCTCGTTTGTATCGTCTCTGTACATATCTTGTATATCTATTCCTTGAAAGATAATGTATTCCAAGAAGAACTATACCTATGGAAGAACAACAAGATAATGATTGATATCATTAGATAATACACATGAAAGGATGAAATACGCCAAATCAATCATGAACAGACTCGGAAGAAGCAAAGATGGAAAGAAGTCAGAGAAAGACTTATAACATTTTTGTAGAAAACAACAAGACAGAAGCGTGGACTCTATTAGACAAAGAGAGCCAATTATATATTGTAGAAGACAATAAGGATGCAGAAGGAAGCATGGACTCTATCAAATAGAGAGGGTCGATTATATGCACTCATACATGAAGCAAGGATTAGAAGGGAGCTCATCATATGATCCATTGAAGATGATGAAGTATATATCCATGATAGCAGCCATGAAATAAAGTATGTGTTCAGTTCAACCATAGAAGAAGACTTCTTTGAAAAAAATCCTTAAAGTATCACTGGTTGTCCATCCACATCTGTGATCCTATGATGGAATCTTTAGGGCATGGAATCTATAAGAAACTCCATGGACTCGAGAAATAAAGAAACACGTGAAGATTCCAAGAAAGAAAGAGAAGCTAGAACAACCAATCATTGTATCAAGAATCACAAGATTGTCAGCCTGATATAAACTCAATAAAAGCAGTCAAGCAGAGGAACTAGAAGTCGTGATGAAGAACAATGTATAGAAGAATTATGAATGAAAGCATTGCGAGATCCAAAACTAGAGATTCTCCCAGATGGAGGGACAAGACTATGATGATTACTTGTTCCAGTAAATGATACTTATCTCTACATGAGTCATTATATCATCTGCAGCATCCATGAGTTGGATTTCTACATCATATGAATGCAAAGAATGTTCTCCAGAGAAATTGAATAAAGAGAGTATGAAGAGCAATCTCAAGACTTTGAGGCATACCAGAAAGAGAACCTTGTATGCAAATAGAAGAAGATAACTTGGTGGAGAACCTCCAGTGCACAGCAGAAGTGTGGTGAAGATTCCCTATAACATCAAGATGATTAATCAGTAGATCAGATCTCATGATGATAGAAGAAGTGTCACATGGATATGTTCTAGTTTTCCAACAACGATATACTCTATTGTCCAGAGCTACATGAAGCCTTCATAGAAAATCAGTGTTCTAGACTAAAGTACATTTGAAATCAAGCATTACATTATCCATGATGAAGTCGAGAAAGGAGAAAGTGGTTCTCCAATACATATCTCCACAAATGAGAAGATAAGCATACATTTTGGTAAAGCTTCTATCCAATATGAAAGAGTTTGGGTACTCAAGTTGGAGCTCATGGAGACGGATTCCTTATTGAAAAAGGAAGAGATGACTCCCAGGTTGGGAGAGAGCACTAAAAATATTATTGAGGACATTCATTTTCAAGATTGAAAAATAGTCCATCTTGGGCAGATGCTTTCCTGTTTGGAAAGTGGATTGATATTTATGACGAACAGTGATTTCCCATTGTGGTTAACATGGGAAATGGTCCAGATTGTTGATGTATCATAGACAACGACTTCCCATTGTGGTTAACATGGGGAGTAGTCTAGGGAAATCTCTCTTCTTGAAGGTTACTCAAGAAGACTGGCCTATCTCACCGGACAACGATTTCTCATTATGGTTAACATGAGGAATGGTCTGTTTTGGAGGTTGATATAGGACAGTCTTTTCCTCTTGTGGTTAACAGAGGAAATGGTCCAGACAGTCATTGCTTAGGGTTTATACATTCTCTCCAGGGTGCACTTTGATTAGTGTAGGAGG
>WSFP011555713.1:0-11180 GCA_009831015.1 Picea engelmannii
CTAAACTTCCTCGAAATTTGAGTTATGAGATCCCTCCTTTTATTTTAGTTCTTCCTTGAGTGACTTGATTTTCTTTCTTTCAATGCTTAGCTCTTCTAGTGCACTGATTGATTCTTCTCTGAGATTGACTTCACCTTCTTCCTCAAAATCTTCTTCAGAATCTTCTACTGCCACAAAGAGTACTCTTTCTGTATCGCTTGCACTGTCTTCTTCCTCATCTGATGATGAACTGTCTTCTTTAATGCAAAGATTTTTCTTGAAAAATTTCTTTTTCTTTTTATGATCTTCTTCTTCATAGATTTCTTTATTCTTATGAGGACATTTAGAAGAAAAATTACCAACAACACCACAATTAAAACGTTTCAATGGAAGCATACCTTTATATTTGTTGGTTCCTCTTTTCAACTTTCTGACGAAGTTTTCCATCTCTTTATCATCTTCTAAATCATTGTTGCAACTACAATCTGACTTTGTATTTTTCTTACTCTTTTTCTTTGTCTTATTAGATGCTTTGAATGATGCTTCCTTTGTAATTGGGTTCTCCTATTCTATTCTCATTTCATAAGTGATGAGTATCCCATGTAGCTCATCCATACTCAAGGTGTCTAGATATGTTCTTTCTTCTAGGGCTGAAATATTCGGGTCATATCTCATAGGTAGAGATATCAACTCTTTTTGAAAAATGATTGGTTCCTTAATCTCTTCTCCCAAACCTTTAATGGCATTGACTGTCTCATAAACTCGTAGAAATTAGGAGGCAATGCATTCATCTTCCTTCATCTTCAATTGTTCAAACTTGGATATAAAGGTTTGAAGTTTGGATCCCTTAACCTTGGTGTCTCCTTCGTAGATATTCTTTAGTTTGTCCCAAAGTGGTTGGAAGGACATTACAACATCAGTTTTTAAGAAAGAGGTTGCAACAATACCAAGAAGAAGAGAGAACTCCTGGGTTCTCAACCAACAAACCTAAATATCGGGTTATATATATGACACTGACATGATTATAAAAGGTTGTTGTTGTTGTTGTTGTTGTTTATTGTTGATGGGTTAGAGTGTTGTTGTTAGGAGGGAGTGTTGGGATAGGATTATTGTTGTTGTTGTTGTTGTTGTTATTGTTTTTGTGACGAGAGTCACTACTGCAATGATCTATACTGTTAGCATAGCTAAGTTTTGGAGATCTGGGTAAGAACCAGACTATCAATGTATCAGGGTTCTGTATCAATATAGAGGTAAAGGAGAAAGAGACTGTATCATTGTATCATATCCGATGAGGAGCATCCTCTGAATACTTGTGTATGAGAATCAAGCTGTGAGAAGAACCTGATATGTTAATATAATTGGAGGCCCAAATTTTGGATATATCTTGTATATTTAGTCTTCTGAATGTATTGAATGTTTCTCTGTACTATATTTTATGTTTGATATACTTCAATTGCTTCATTATAAATGGAGATGCAACTCTGTTATCTTTATTCTTAGTTAGGAGATGTACATAACTGTTTCATGTTTAATCTATCTTACACAAGACTAATATGAATCTTGATAACTCAGAGGTCTGTCTAAGTATTCTCCTTACCCTTCCCTATCTTTCTTGTCTCGGTTGCGCTTAGGGTGAGACTTCTTCCCTTCCGAGAAGATGAAAATGCCAACGCTCTAGACTACTTCGATACCCTTTTGTTTGTAACTTAAGAAGGACCCTGGTCTGATCACTTTTACTCCAACAAAATGGTTCCTTTGTTGGGACCTATGTTTTAAAAGGGAACCTGTGAGGAGAATGCTTCCACAGATCTATAGATTTAAGATTCGACAATCATGGGAAATAAATTGTGACACCTTTATATGGAAGGAAGTGGAGTTGCGAGGTAAAAGTGAGAGGGATACAAGAGATTTTGTCTTTTATTCAGAAAGATCGAGTGACCAGTATGGGATATTCTGGGTAAAATTCCAAAAAGAACTATTCCATTGGATATATCGGCTCCAAGAAGCTCCAAAATTCCAAGAACGCGTCAAGAAGACCCGTACTTGGGATACAGAGAATATCACAACACTTCATCAATTGGATCACTAGATCATGCAAGCATTCAATTTATGGGTTAATACGACTATGAGGGATACATCTTTGAATTCGCGGTCGAGAATCACCTATATTTTTCACGAGCAGAATAAATTTTCAAGAAAGCTGCGTGCAGAAGACTGTTGAGGGAAATTCCCTTATGGATCAAAGTATTCTTGATGGAGGAGGGGATGATAACTATTCCCTCGACTGAGATGGCAACCTAAACATTTACATTTGGGGTAGGGTGATTTTGGGGTGTGATCATGACCTGAGAAGGGGAAAGGGTTCTTTGACACACGGTGGAAGATCAAGAAACAAACACAAGAAATGAGCGAGCCTTAAGGAGAGATGCCATTGTTGAGAAGTGGTGGTGCGAAAAGGTAAAGAAAGCAACGAAGCAGTCCGAGGTGTTGTAGAACAAAATCAGATCAAGAGGAATTGATGAGAGAAAGAAGGAAGAGTTGAGGAAGGTAAGGAAAAAATAAAGACTGGCCAATATAAGATTATAGCAGAGAGAAGCGCATAGAGGAAGGAGTACCTAGATGGGTGGACATGAGGAAGAGTGTGGAGAAGAAAGGGAAGACAAAGCAGGTCTGGACCTTGCAGGAGATCAAGAAGATTTAGCCCCGATATCAGGAAACATCAGGAATCAGGCAGAGAAGGCTGCTCCAAACGAAGAAAACGAGACCCCCAAAATCAAAGAAACCCCCCATAAGTCAGTGGAACTAGCCTCGATTCACCCGTCCCCCAGGTGTCGTTTATACCCATGGTAAATTCTACACTACCTACTTATGATATTTCTATTCCATCGCATCCAGTTAGTCAAAATCAGTCTGGAAGTGTAAACGTTGGGAGCATATTGGGATCCCCAGGCCTATCGCAACTAGGACTGTTAGGTTTCATTCTAATAGGAGTAGTGAGACCCGTAATGGATGGAAACATGGGAGGATTGATCGCCTGATACCCAAAATTCTGGGGTAAAGGGGACAAAGATGTTGAGAAACATTGGTTCTTATGTGAAGCCATCTGGAGATCCAGAGGGACTCTCGATGCAAACAAGTTAGTAGAGTTTCAGACTACCTTGAGGGGTCGTGCTCTCAAATGGTACATCAAGGATATTGAACCAGGAGTACAAGGAAAAGCATTCATCCTTGGCCAAGTGAGTTTGAAGTTCATCGTTGAATTCAAACTAACTCAGTAAGAGCAACAAGCTCTCTCTGAGTTGCGGGAGGTTCAACAAAGGGAAGGAGAATATTTCTGGGAGTACAACCAAAAATTTAAATATGTGTTTGGGAGGATAGCACATCCAATTCACGAAGATCACCAGAGGGAATGGTACATCCAAGGATTACTATCTCTGATGAAAATTCCTATAATGAAACAACAAATAATGACCTTAACAAATGCCTTGGATAGTCAATGAAGATCAAAGCCATGACAGGTTATCCAAGGAGTCTGAGAATGACCAGGCCTCTAGTCGATGCAAATTTGTTGCAACTCTAGGGACAAATATCAACGCTAATGAAAAGATTCAAGAATTAACCACACCAAGACCAAGACGACCTTAGGTTTGTTGCACAGGATACTACATAGAAGGGAATTTGGAAAATGAATGTACGTGCATGAGGGGAATGGGACCTCCTCACAATCCGATGGGACCTTCTCCAGGACCAACGGGAGGAGTTGCACAAGTATCTATAACTCCACCATTCAATACACCAGGGTTATACAATACCTTCCCAGGTGCTCAAACATCTCAACCAACTAAGTATTGTGATATTTTTCGGACACATGGGCATGCGCTGAGGCAATGTCCTATTATGCAGAAGTACATGACTATGCCCAATACAATACATTGTGAATTATGTGCATCTATGACCCATGGTACAAATCAATGTAGAGCGTTGTATGCACTTGCTGACAGATTAGACCGGACAACATTAAGAGTAAATGAAACCCCCCAAGGACCTGGAAGAGGCCAGGGAGGTGGGATTGGAGGAGGATTTAGAGGAGGAATAAATGGAGGCAGAGGGATGAGAATATGTTACAAATTCAACAAACAAGGTCATTTGGCCAGAGACTACCCTCACCCAAGATGACCATGGTGCTCTCATTGTAGGAACAATGGCCACACAAATGAAGATTGCCCAAAACTGATCATGAAATGGGAAGATCGGGTTCATCAATGAGGAGATAATATCATAAGATCAGAATTAAAAAGGGGAATTGAGGGTCATCTACCTAATATTAACATCATTATTCGTGGAGGATAAAAATCAGGGGCAGATGTAGGTAGTCAGCCCAAAATTCAGAAAGTTCCCAAAGATGACAGGTATGATCTTGTGAAACAAAAGTTGTTTTTCAAAAATGCAATAGAAATATTTAAGAGCATCCCCACTTTAGAAATAATGGATAATCCCCCTGAAGTCGCCTCTCAGCCTCACCTTGCGCAAGCCCATACCTCACTATCGGGACCTAGAAACTCTGCAATCCCAAGGAGACGCTCTGAGAAGTCTCAAAGTGTAGTCAATCTCCGGTTTCAATTATTCTTTGATATCCTAGGGGATGACCAACTAACTGAGAAGTTGCGCAATACCCTATACCTAATATTGGGAAATAAGGGAACCCCAGAAGCCATAGTAAGGAACAACCTCCTTGAGAAGAACACCCAGCGAATACAAAAAAGAAAGGTGTGAACTGAAAAAGAATTTAGGTTGGAAGCCCAACTAGATGAATTTGAAATCAAAGACGTCATGCTAGATTTAGAATCAGATGTCAACAACCTACCCAAAAATACCTAGGAAGCCTTGGGAAAAACTCAGTTAGTATATTCCCCCATCTAGTTGAAAATGGAAAACCAGTACTACATTTTCCCAATAGGAAGGCTGAAAAATGTGGAAATAGATGTTGCAGGAGTTAAGAACACAACTGATTTTGAGGTAATTTAAATCATGGGAGATAAGGATCCCTACCCTACTCTACTCCGGATTGATTTGGTATACGCCAACTATGCTATCATTGATCTAAAGATTGACACCATGATGTTTGAAGCAGATGGGATAAAAGTAGTTCAACCCTTAGATCCATGTTTAGGGCCTAGGTACACTGAACCAATGGACCGCAATATGGAGTCAGAGGCTCTTGACCAATTACACACCATACTAGCAGGAACGAGACTAGATTACATAAATCCCATTGCAAATGGATTGGTAAGTTGGAGAAGCATACAATATGATGACAAGGATTCAAAAGAAGTGTTTGATAGTTTGCAGCAAGGTTCATATGAGAGATTCTCAAAGTGATGTGCAACTGTCAGAGAAACTAGATGGATTGGAACTGAGGTCAGAGAACCCCCAAAATATGATGGTACCTCATAGGTACATAGTTTTCTTTCTAGCATGGAAGAGAAAATAAGGACACATGTTCTTGAGTTATCTTTACAAGACACCCCTGCTCGATGGTGGGCCACCCATAAAGCCTTGATTACAGAATGGGAAGATGCAAAACAAGCCATCCGATGTCGATTCCAAAGTAGGGATCAACTAAAAGAATAAATGAGTATAGATATTCAAGATACACAACTTTTCGACGGACGATCTAACCCTAGAGTGCATATTGAACATTTATTAGAGCAGTGGAGAGTTGTGTAAGTACCCTCTCACCTATGGGTTCAGGTATTTCTCCATTCCCCGGGTCCTATTCCAAAGGCCTGGTATATACATGAGGAGGCCAGAAGACAAACAAGTTGTTGGAAGACCTTACAAGACCAATTTTTCAAGGATTTCTCCTTTACAGGTAAGTACCCTGAGCTCAACATAGTCCTTCAAAGAATCAGGGAAATCATTTTTACTGAAATTTGCAAAAGGAGATCAATTCCAGTAGTATGTGATGACCATGTTCATTTTCTTCAGTCTAGTCTGATCCTTGAAATTGATATTATAGTTGTACCTTGTTGTAAAGTTGAGAAAGACCTGGAAAAACCCAATGATTTAGAAGAGCTTAGAAACTTAACCATTAAAGAAACATGTTGATGTTTAGACAACATTGGGAAGACATTCTCTAAAGATAATAATTAATAATATAATTATTGAATATTAAATATAGTATATAATAAGTAAATGATAATAATAAATAGTTATTGATTATTCAAGGGACACATCCTTTCATGGATGGTCACCTTATGTTCCCTATATATGGAACACTAATTATTGTAATAATATATCGAATATCTCTCATATCTCATATGAATAAAAACAACAACATGGTATCAGAGAAGGACTAGGCTTTACTCCCTCATGGGAGAGCCCAAGAAGATGAGAGTTTAAAGATCCTACTTGTGTTTACTAAGAAGATGAGTTGTGCATAACCCTAATTGGTCACAACATGGAAATCACATTAGCTATCAACATTTTTTCTGTGCCTCTTAGCCCTAGATCGATACGACTTGCATTACAAGAATAGGAAGAACAATTGTTTTGGAGATGCCAAGACATCATCAGTTAGAAGTTTAAATCTCGATTTTTTCATCAAATCAGATCACATATTATGGGGTGTGATGCATCTATATTATTGGATTCTACTGCAACAAACTTAGCAAAGACAGAAGCTGTTGCAAACCGTTTCCTAGGAGGACTCGACATCATCGACGATGCCAAGGCTTCCCTAGAGGCCGAGTGTCCATGAGTGGTATCATGTGCATATATTTTAGCTCTGGCTACGCGAGATTGCATAGGAATGCTTGAAGCTGGTCCTTCTTGGACTATGCGAACAGGGTGTAGAGATTTTGCACAACCATCCACACAAAGCACTCGAAATGCAATTAATAATCGAGTCTTATTGGATAATGTGTAGGATTTTTTTCTTGGTTATAGGAATTCATTTTCTGCAGAATCCTTGTATTCTGTATAGTGGTAGAAATATTATTCGCTGGTTAACCAGAGCATGAATAACATTACACATTTGGAATGGAAGTCACCGGTTACGTATCTTTTCAACGGAATGGCTATGATGATATCCCTGATTGCAATCGCCTTGTTGATTCTTTCTTGCTCTTATTAGAAACTATCTGGTCAAGTTGGGTAGAGTAACAATGAGGGGCTTGATAATAATTTTTTATTTTGTTGAAAGCGAGGAGAAGAATATTGAAGCATACGTCGAAGACATAGATGAGAAAGTGATAGTGATTATGGCTGGGTATGAAAGGATAACATTCCTTGTCAAGCCTGCAATGTCTAGGACTGAGACATGAATCATATCATTTGACAATTGTTGTCTTCTATTCTCGATGAAATATTTAAGTCTACTGAAGAAGAGGAAGAAATTATGTGTTTCGTTAAGAACATGATCAGAAACACACATAGCCTAGTCTGACCAGATTGCAGAGCTCAACCATACAGAGCCTTGAGGGACAACAATAACATTTTCTTTATTGTTGATTTTTGAGGCAACATCATGAGACATTCTCCTCGGAGGGTCATGTGTGGACTATTAGGGAGGAATGCAGACTTCATCTTGAAATTCCTCATGGTCAGATGAAGGAACCAAGACATTAGTTTCACGAGGAAACCTTGATAAGTCTTGTGAGACATTGGTTCCATGAGGGAACCTCGTTATGTCTTAGACATTGGTTTCATGAGGGAACCTCGATATGTGAAGTATGGTCCAAGATGACTTAGCATGATCAACATTTTTCTATGGGCAGATGCATCCATGATTGCAGTGTATGTTCATAACACAGTTCCTCATAAGACTTTGAGGAACATGACTCTCGAGGAGGCCTTCACCAGAGTGAAATCCTGAGATTGGATACTTCAGGATATTTGGGTGCCTAGTATACATTCATGTACCCAAGGAGAAAAGGACCAAGCTAGACCCTTCAGGTAGAAAGGGTACATTTGTGGCATACAATGAGTCTTCGAAGGCATACCGGAGCTACATCCCTGGTCAAAGACAGATTGAGGTGAGTAAAGATGTTACCTTTAAGGAGGAGGTAGCCTTCAGGATATATAGAGGATATCACATGGAGATTGATTGTAAGAGACCTCAGAGATATTTGTGTTATGCCACAGCTATGATCCACATCATTGGTTCTAAGATTCCTATTATGAAGAGGCATCTAGTCATCCGGTATGGAGAGATGCCATGATGGAGGAGTATCAGTCTATCATGAAGAATGATGTGTGGGATATTGTTCTGAGACCTGAGGGGAAGTTTGCAGTAACTTCTAAATGGATCTACAAGATCAAACACACAATTGACAGGAGCATCAAGAGGCACAAAATGAGATTTGTTGCTAGAGGATTCTCTTAGGTGGAGGGAATAGATTATGAGGAGACATTTTCTCTTGTTGCTCGATACACTTCTATCCGGACGATTATTTCCCTCGTAGCATCCATGGGTTGGAAACTACATCAGATAGATGTGAAGACAACCTTTCTCAATGGAGAGATTGAGGAAGAAATATACATTGAGCAACTAGATGGTTTCGTCATACATGAGAAGGAGTCTCATGCGTGTAGGTTGAAGAAGGTCCTATATGGACTCAAGCAGGCACCTCGAGCTTGGTATGAGAGGATTGATGGAAACCTGATGAGTTTTGGGTTTAGCAAAAGTGTTGTTGATCCCAACCTGTACGACAAGACTGCTAATGGCGAGGCATTTATTTTGGTCCTCTATGTTGATGATTTATTCCTCACCGGTACAAAGAGCCTTATTATTGAATGCAAGTATGCGTTGGCCTCTAAGTTCGAGATAAAGGAACTTGGTATGATTCACTACTTCTTGGGACTAGTGGTGTGGCAAAGAACTGATGAGATCTTCTCGAGTTAGAGGAAGTACACGGTTGAGATATTGAAGAAGTTTGAGATACTAAACTTCAAGCTTGTGGCTATACCAATAATCATGAATCTAAAAAAAATAAGTGTTTATTCTTCCGATTTTGACGAAATTGATCTGACTTTGTACAAACAACGGATTGGATAATTGATGAATCTGGTTAACACCAGACCAAATATTTTCTATGCAGTGAGTGCACTTAGCCAGTTTATAAGTCAGTTGAGATAAACACACTAGATTGTTGTGAAACATGTGTTGAGATACTTGCGAGGCACAATTTGACATGGTCTAAGACATATTTCCAGTATTGATATGATATGGCAGGAATATATTGACTATGATTGGGCAGGGAGTGCAGTGGATAGAAAGAACACCTTTAGGTGTTGCTTCACTTTGGGATCTTCCATGGTTTCCTGGTGTAACAGGAAATGAACTTATGTGGCTTTGATCACAACAGAAGCAGAATACATTGCATTAAGTATGACAATCCATGAAGTAGTGTGGCTTCACAAGCTCCATGCAGATTTATTTGAACATGTGCTGGATTCCACCATTATTCATTATGGTAACTAAAGTTGTGTGAAGATCTCTGATAATCCAATTTTTCATGACAAATCTAAACACCTTGAGATCAAGTACCATTTCATCCAAGACATGGTGCAGAGGAAGGAAGTATTGGTGCAGTACCTTCCTATAGATGAGTAGGTTGTTGATGTTCTTACCAAACCATGATGAAGTTTAAGTACTTCCGTGACAGACTTGGCATGGTAGAGAATGCCTCCCTCGCTGAGAGGTAGTGTTGATGTTTGTAGCTTCTTGAGACATTCTCTAGATCATACTCCTTTGTGATTGAGTTGATTTGATCTGTGATAACACTTTTTTGAGAAGGGATAAGTGGGGCACTCATCCGAGAAGGGATAAGTGCTGTTGGGCTTATAACCCAACATCCCATGTGGTGAGTACATGAGGACATGTCAAGGGAGTTGATCCTTGACGTCATACACTATGGGAGTTGACCCTAGTGTTTCTAGATGGTGTAGCATCTAGAAGTCCACATGGAGTTCCATGTGTGACAAAATTTTTCCAGATCGTACTCCTCTGTGAATTGAGTTGAGTTGATTTGTGATGACACTTATCCGAGAAGGGATAAGTGGAACACTTATTCAAGAAGGAATAAGTGCATTTGGGCTTATAACCCAACGTCCCATGTGGAGAGAACATGAGGACATGTCAAGGGACTTGAACCTTGACGTCATACACTATGGGAGTTGACCCTAGTGTTTCTAGAGGGTGTAGCCTCTATAAGTCCACATGGAGTGCCATGTGTGACAAAATTTCTCTAGATCGTACTCCTCTGTGAATTGAGTTGAGTTGATATGTGAGCATGCTTATTCGAGAAGGGATAAGTGCATTTGGGCTTATAGCCCAACGTCCTAGAGGGAGTAGACTCTAGAAGTGTTCCTAGAGGAGTAGCCTCTAGAAGTCCACATGGGAGTGCCATGTGTGACAAATATTTTACTACTATGGTGGTTTTGTACCACTAGTGGAGACTGCGTGTCTTTGGACAATAGTTGTGTAATACTATGGAAATATACCTCCCTAGCTAAGAGGGAGTGTTGATGTTTCAACATTGGGCATAACTTCTCCTATATTGGGCTGCAGACCAAGGGAGATAGGATACATTTATCACAAAGGTGCACTTGTGGTAAATGGGCCCAGACATAGTCCTTCCTTGATAATGACAAGGAATAATACAGACTCAAGGTGCTTGAAGTGCTTTCCATGTGTTAGTTAGCATCAAGCCAACATTCACTCATAGGTGTGTGTCTATGGTGAAATATCGTGGTGTGGTCTTTGTCCTAGTCATGGTGATTTGACAAGGAATGATAAAGACTCAGGATGATATGCTATTACATGCAGAACCAAATGAGCCTAATCTTAGAAATAGTTAATTGGCTCAGAGGGAGAGCCGCAGAAGGAGTTTTTCCTTGGTTCAGGTGGGAGAGATATGTCTCCCAAGACTGACAGACAAGTGTCATGCGTCTAGGGTGAAGTTTGTATACTTCAAATACAAGAGTGGCATGTTGTAGAATGTCTCCCTCGTTGAGAGGGAGTGTTGATGTTTAGACAACATCGGGAAGACATTCTCTAAAGATAATAATTAATAATATAATTATTGATTATTAAATATAGTATATAATAAGTAAATGATAATAATAAATAGTTATTGATTATTCAAGGGACGCATCCTTTCATTGATGGTCACCTTATGTTCCCTATATATGGAACA
>WSFP011555720.1:0-11180 GCA_009831015.1 Picea engelmannii
GGACTCAAAAGGGCCAAAATTGTAGAGATACCTTAGAAGGAAGGTCGGCTAGGAGGACAAACTCTAAATCAAGGTTTTCAAAGGTATGCCACTTAAGACTATCATAACTTTTGATTGGGATGTCCGATTGAGCTGATTCAAAAACCATTGGAAAGAGAAAACATAGATTATTATATTGGATCAAGAATTATATCTAATTGAGATCACTATTCTTAATATATTGAGGTTGTAAGTTGAGGATTATAGTAGACCTCAATTAAGAACCAATGAAAATACCTAACTTTAGTGGATATGAAGATAAAGATGAAATCAATCCCAGGGAATAATTGAAAATGATAAGGAAAAATCACAAGACTCCTTCTTTGGTAGGTATTTATTTGAATGGTGAATCTGGTAACTAGTGGTATAGACTTGACAAAGGTACTAGAGGAAGCGTCATGTGGGGAAGTATTTAAAGAATTATTCTCAAACAAATGGATCAAGGACTCAAAAATGGAGGAAATGTATAGAATTCAAGATGAGTTAAAATAAGAAAAGGGAGAGATAAAGAAGAAAAACGATGATTTTTCCAAGCTGCAATCCCTTAATTTATCACTCATTAAGGAGGGTAAGAACTTAAAATAAGAAAAAAATAGTAAATGAAAGTGGGAAAAGGATGATTCAAGGGAAGATTTGAAAAAGAAAGATGAAGAGATATGTAGATTGAGAAACCATAATAAAAAACTGTTGGATGAGGTCAAGAGATTGACATAAGAAAATAAGAATTGTCAAAATCAAGAAGAAAGAAGGATCTTGGATGAAGAATATACCAAAAGACTTGAAGAGGAAATTTTCAATAAGGTTGAGGAGTCCCTAAATATTGATGAGGTAAAATTAGAAATGCAATCCAAAATTGAAGAAGGACGTCAAAATTTGATAAATGGGGTGACATTACAACTTCAAAAGGAGAAAGATGGCAAGATTCAAGAAGGTCACCCGAAGATACTTGAAGAAGTTGAACTCCATCTAGAGGATACACATGCCAAATATGATGGTATTATCTCCAAGGATAGAACAATCAAAGAGAAAGCAAGGAAGATAGAGAATTCCATTATCTCTAAAAATAATATAGAGGAAATGCACATGCATAATGAAGAAAAATAGTCAAAAGTGGAACCATATCGACACCCTCATTACCGGGAAACCTTTCAAGGAATACAAGAAGGTGGATATCAACATTATCAAGGAATAATATGGAATACTTGTCAATATTCATGGAACAAGGTGTTACTGGAAAAATCAGTAAGTGATGACATGAACTAATCTCCCTAGCTTCAACAAGAAATTAGAACAAAACATGACATAATACAAACTTCTCCTTAGATTTCCATTGTAATGTATACTATTTCAATGAGGGATAAACAACATACCGTTTAAACGTTGTTTGATCCTTGCTAGTGTCGTCCTTGCTCTATCTCAAGGTCTGCGGGATGTTGAACATGTTGAGAAACATAAACCAACAAAGAGATAGCAACGATATATATATTCCAATGAAACCTATGCACAAGATCAAGAAGTTATGCAATAAAAATGGAGACACTTTTATAGGAAAGAAATGTATCACTGTTTTATATTGATGAAAGTGGAGAATACAACATATGCCTTGATGTTGCAAGGTTCCTTATGATGGCCCTTTGCCTCAACACACACACCTTTTCTCCAATGGTTTTGATGAAGAGTATACACAACTTGACTTGGAAAGCTAAAACAAAGCTATCACAAGCACAATCTTCAACATAATTCTTCATACATAAGCCAACCTAACTCTTCCCATGAGAGATCCCTCTTTATATAGAGTGAAGAGGGATGGATGAAGGGATTAGGATGATCCCACTAAATCAGAGAAGTGAGTGAGATCCAAACCGATCAGAGGCCACCTCATCCTTTCGAAGATTCCATTCTAGAACCTTCGAGAAATTCTTCTTTTTCCTTTGTTTAAACATCATCGCACCCTCAACACTGAGAAACCTGGGACTACGTCACAGGCCACTGTGGTGCAACATGTGACGATTTGGAATTTTCGCACCCTTAACACTGGGTAAGGTGTGACTATCCTTCTTGATAGGTTTTTCCAATAAGGAAAAGATGATTCCACCTCTCAGGTAAAGTCTTATTTCTTCAATAGCCTTCATGGAATAGGGAAAATGATATTTCTTCTAATAGGCGATACACATATCATCAGTGGTCATGGGGATGAGGAAAATAATGTGTAACACAAGGCATCACCAAACTACTCTTCAACAAGCTATTATCAGAGACCAATAACCACTTCTGTTCTAAGACTTTTGCGATTATTGTTTTGTTCAGAGAGTGCTTTCGGATCCATCGCATAGGTTTTATGTTCTTCGACGTTTCGGACCAAACTAGTGTGGTCCATCATCAAACGCGCTTTCCTGATGATGGACCACACTAGTTTGGTCCGAAACGTCGAAGAACATAAAACCTATGCGATGGATCCGAAAGCACTCTCTGAACCAATAACCACTAAAAATTGGAGAAGCTTCAACAATAATACATGGAATCAACTGAAAGAAAATTATGCAACAACTAGACAACAATAATTAAGACCGAAAATAATTGATTTTGGATGGATAGATCATCAAAAATGGAATGACGAAAGCAGGAACATAAGAAAATCATATTACTTGGTTTCATCACATGTGAAGCCTTTAATTGCAAAGCTTCGAGGACAAACATTTTTAAAGGAGGGTACTATGTTATGACCCAAGGGAGGCATATATATGGCTAAATGTATATGATATGACCCCAAGGGGAGGAATATATGGGCTTAAATGTACATGTAATGTGTAAATATATATGTAATAGGGTCGACCTAGTAGTAAAGGGGCCTCATGTGCAAGTGTGAACAACTATATATAAGAGATCATGTATTCATTGTTGGAGACATGTGAATTGTAATGTATGAAGGTATTTGGTTAATTGGAGGGGGTTCTCTTATTCTTAAGGAGTTATTTTGTAACTTATATATCTTGGATTTGTGCTCCATGCTCACATTTTGTACATGGTGTGTACTTTTGTTATGTTCTGATAATTTAACTATTTGGTTCATTACATTTGGTGCATCCCACTCTTGGATACTTTTATTCCATGTCTTTGCAACTCTGTGTTTTGTTATTCCTTGCCTCAGTCACTTGACTTTATCTCTATGTCTTCTTTCTCCTTTTTCCTTTCTTGGTTGTGCACCCTTGTGCTCTTATATGGACTCCAAGCATCACATTCACGAACTGTCAGATCCTTTGGGTGTGTTTCACCCCTTCATGGACTGACATGCCCATGAACCTGTGCACTCGTCAACCCTTCGTGTCCCTTGGGACTGGCACACCCCAACCTATTTGGTGTGCCCTTGCCTTGTACATTTATTCGAATTGAATGATGATACTCTCTATGGGTGTGCCGATGGGGTCATCCAACCTCTCCAATGCACCCATGCTGGCAAGGACAGGATGGGTCCACTCCTTGGGCATGCGCCCAAGTCACCCCGTCCTTTCTTAAATGCAACCCAACTCTCCATCATCCACCACAATGCAAGTAAGGTGTGTGCCCCGTTGGTTTCACACGTAACCATCGTGTTCCCAAGGTGCTCCTACCCACACCCACATGTCTTCGTTCACCCAACCAATCACATACCCCTTGTGTTCTCTTACCCAAATCATCTCCAAGTCTACCCAAGGAGTATGTGCGCTCTGTGGGTGTCATATAAGACCTTGTAGGATGCATATTGTTTGTTTTTGTTATTTAGATATGATGGTGTACATTTTGTACATGGTGTGTACTTCTAAATCTATTTGGTTATTTGGAGGGGGTTCCCCTATTATTTAAGGAGTTATTCTGTAACTTATCTATCTTGGAGTTGTGCTCCATGCTCACATTTTTTACATGGTGTGTACTTCTATTATTTTATGATAATTTAAGTTTTTGGTTCATTACATTTGGAATCAGAGCACCGATCCTAGGGTTTTGCTTCCTCATTATAGTCATTTTGGAATTTTCACTATAAATTTTTCTTGGAGCCACTTTAGAAGGAGAAACATGGATTATATTGAGAATACTTATCAAAGTACCTGTAGTACAAATTTTAGCTTCTAGTTTGTTGTACTTTCAGAGATACACTCTGTGCAAGATAGGTTTTTTGACTAGTCATGTAACTAGTCTCAAACAAGTCATCGAGGTAAAATAATCATAAATTCTTCATAGAAGATCCAAATTCCATGAGAATAATTTCATTGGAATAAGTGCAATCCTTCTTATTTTGGGTTCAATATTTATAATCATATATAAAATATTTTTTGCGTGGCATGCTGTACAACTTATCTCTCCCAGAAAGGACACAAATAAGAAAGTGTTGAGAAAGTTACCATATCTTTCATTTGACACATAAAATTTTGGTTAGAACTATGGAATTGAAAATAAGACATTTCAGAGTACTACATGTTGAAATTTCATACTCAAAAGGGCCAAAATTTCAAAGATACATCATAAGGAAGGTTGGCTAGGAGGAATGACTCCAAATCAGGGTTTCAAAGGTATGTTCACTTAAAACTATCATAACTTTTGATTGGAATGTCTGATTGAGCTGATTCAAAATTGGATGTGTCAAGCCATAGGTCTAATCAAAATTATATGTGCCAAGTGGAATTTATGGTAACTTCCCCACACCTTGCTGATTTTTGGCCTTTTCGGGAGAGCAAACTTGTACAACATGCCCCACGCACAATAATTGATATCAAATTTTGAAAATTGTACCAGGAATAATAAAGACTATCCACTTTCCAATGCAACTAGTCTTACTCAATTTGGATCCTCGATGAAGAAGATATGGCTATTTTACCCGTAATACATGTTTCAGACTAGTTAATAGGACTAGTCAAATACCCTATCTTCCACGGGGTGTGTCTTCGAACGTATGACGACCCATAAGATGAAAATTTTACCACAAATACTTTGATATTTCATCTAAAATCCAATATTCACGGTCTGAAGCATACCAATTTTTTTTTTATAGTCACAATGTTACAATGACTTGATTGGAGAAGAAAAACCCTAGGATCAATGAGCTCTGATACCAAATGTAATGAACCAAATTCTTAAATTATCAGAATAAACCAAAAGTACACACCATGTACAAAATGTCAGGGTGGAGCACAACTCCAAGAGAAATAAGTTACACAGTAACTCCTTAAGGAATAGGGGAAACCCCTTCAAATAACCAAATAACTTCATACATCACAATTCACATCCAATAATGAATACATGATTTCTTATATATAGTTGTTCACACTTGCACATGAGGCCCCTTTACTGCTAAGTTGACCTTATTACATATATAGTTACACATTACATGTACATTTAGGCCCATATATGCCCCCCCTTGGGGTAATATCATATACATTTAGCCATATATATGCCCCCTTAGGTCATAATAGGTGTGCCCCCTTGGTGTCGCACATCACCATTGTGTGCCCAAGGAGCTCCTACCCACACCCACATGTCTTTGTTTGCCTAACCAATCACATACCCCTTGTGTTTTATTGCCCAACTTGTCTCCAAGTTTACCCAAGGAGTATGCGTGCTCAATGTGTGTCACATAAGACCTTATAGGATGCATATTGTTTGTTGTTCTTATTTAATATGATGGTGTACAACCCAACATATAGAGCATTAAATGCTTTGTAGTTGGGTGCTTACTATTCAATGCATTGTATTCGATTATGCACTGACTAGTTATTAGTTTGTGTTCACCAAGATTTACATTGATATTTTAATTGAAGTTTGCAAAATTCATGAGTTTATGTGCTTCTTTTATTCAAAGGTTTTTTGCATTGTCAATTTCACCTCTTGTTCTTGTGACATCAGTTGAATGCTCGATACCCCACGTTGCACATTGCATTAACTTCTGAGCAACTTTGTTAGCGAGGCCCTAACATTGCCTCGAAAACACAAGGCATTGCTCTTGGTGCCAGATATAAGTTTTAAACCTTTGAAGTGAAACAATGCACACATATTCTTAAGAAAAATAGAAAGAACAACAATGGCATACACACAATACACAAAGATTTACCCTAGAAACCCTTAACCGAGAAAACCAACAAACCTTAGAGTTGCGCCTCTCTCTTCTTCATTGTATTAAATTGTCTATACATAATACAATATTTCAAGTATTTCATAACATCCAAAACCCTAATATGTTCACCTGGATTAGATTAAAACCCTAATCCCTTAATCAAGATTAAATTACAATAGGTCGAAAAATCATTGGTTGAAAAACACAAAACAAGGCAAAAAGCAGAGATAACCATACAAATAATATAACACATTTCCAACACCAACTATTCTTTCCTCATCCTCGAAGCTCACATTGACATATATGTACATATGGGGTAGTGTTCAAAGTGGTGGCCTTCACACTATCGAACACAAGGAACCCTTCATTACAAATGTCACAGTCATACTCATCCTTCACAATGAAATCCACTACAAGGAGAACACCTTCTAGTAGAGGTTTTTGCAAAGGTTTTTAGTGTTACACAATTTGGAAAATTTTTCAAAAAATCCTCCATTACAACCTCCTCTATTGGTTACAGAGGTTTTAATAGATGTTCCATATAACTAAAAGAAATTGGGCGGGCGAAGGTTGTAGTGAAGGTTTTTTTTTCTAGTGCTTTTATTGTATAAACACATCAATGCACCCTTACATAAAACGCCCCAGTGCATACTTAAAACTAAAACGCATTGACGTGCCCTTACATAAATCCCTCAGTCTGTACATGAAACTAAAATGCATCGGTGTGCCATTACATAAAATTCCCCGGTGCGTACATAAAACGAAAGGGCACCGATGCGCCATTACATAAAATTCCCCACTGCGTACATAAAACAAAAAGGCATCAGTGCATTTATAGTTATTATGCCCTGGATTCCCATTTTGTTGTATGCAGCATCGATGCTCTTATAATTTTTACACATCCGTTCTGCATTGTTTGTGTATGCAACACCATGGATTTCTAAGTTTATTAACATATCGATGCACTTTCATTTTATGTCCGTCTCGGTGCCTGTACTACCTTGTGCACTAAAAGGTACCGAAGTTTCAAATATTCAAGGTGAGATGTCAGTGTCATTCTTTGTTCTGAAGCACTGGTGATTTTATTATATTTAAAGAGTCGGTGTGTTTATGTTATTTAAAGCACCAATGCTTTTATTATATTTAGAGAATCGATGCATATTTCTCACACACGCATCGTAAAATTCTAAAACAATATATATTATTGCACACATGCACCACTGCTTTAGTATACTTAATGGACACCGATGTGTATAACCCATTAAAATTCATTGGTTTCTATATTATGACACACACCATTTTGTGAGTTCATAAGAATGCACTGATAGGTGTATATTTTAATTAATTGTTTCTTTTACAAATTTTCAATTAATCATCTCAAAATCAAATATTTTTTATAATAATATTGGTTTTTATAATTATGTTATTGCATTTTGATATAATGATTGCATTAATGCATTATTCAACAAATTACACCTTTGTTATTTGAAACAATGTAAATCATCCACATATTAATTTATTAGCAACACAATATTTGACAACATTTGACAATGCAATAAAATAAGAAACCCATTTTATTATATATGAATAAGAGATCCATGGTCATACTAAATGGGACAACCTAAAGGTCTAGAATAATAAAAGTGGAACCAATATGTAATTGTTACACTTATTGGTAACATGTCTCCATGCAATTGGGGCATTATGTCCACTCCATTAAGAAAAATATCTGATTTTTAGAGACAAAAATTCCAAAACATACAATTTGCAGTAACATTCAATTATATTGATTGTTATTCATCACTTGAACTGTTGTCATTGCTCGAGCTATGTGCATCCCTCATTTCTTGATTAGTTGTAGTCAATATTGTACTTTGGTTATTTAAATAGATGTTTTCTTGCTCAACTTGTTTTTGATGTTCCATTTGTTCATGTTCCATCTACAAACATAGATATAAAGTGTAATAAGTAAATCTACATTTATATTGTAGAATATAAACGACTGCGTAAATTAAAAAACGGAGCATAGAAACAAGTGATTCATAAACAATACACATGCTTTTGAAGCTACGCCTCATGCTGTGTGTCAAAATATCTTATGTTGGCTCCTTTCCATACTTTGTTTCCTACATGTTTAATATGTTATGACAAAGCATAGTTGATATAATTAATATAAATGTTTCTTATTGTTTCCTTAAGTATAAAACAAGGGAAGTTAAACAACATAGCTACTTACAAATTGTTCAATTAAACCTTGATACTTCAACATATACTTACAACCCTCAGTTAACCCAATGTTGATCAATTATTCGGTTGGCTTTTTTTTGTGTGTTAACACCTATTAGAAGACATCCATGGATGAGTGTAAAGTAATTATTTAAATATAAATATCACAACAAATATGAAAACTTAAGTAACGTCAAAAACTTAAGTACTCACAAACTTTGCGATCAACCCTTTTCTTCCTTGTCGTCCTGTCTTATGCGCTTATTGGGTTCCATTCTTTTTTCTTTTCCGCAACAAAATAATTGAAAATTAGTATTTCATACGATAATTAAATTCAATGTACATAAAATAATAAATGAATGATCACATACCTTTGATGCATGTTGTTGTTAGGATGCCTCCTCTTGTGATGCAATTATGTTCATTTCTTTTACCATCTCCTTGTGCACTTTTTTGGACATGCCGATATACCAACATGTATTGGATTTTCCCTCATTATCGCTTGGAATTTTCATAATCTTCCTTAAAAACAAAAAAGAAAAACAAATTAAGCAAAACAAATATAGCAAAACAAATTAATTTGGTAATTATTGGAACATATTATAGAAAAACATGTTTAGTAATAATATTTTTTAAATGTTTTTTTTTTGTTATTGTAAGTTTTTGCTATTGCAAGTCTCATGGGTCTCATTAACCATGGCTCCGTAAACACTTCATATAGTTTACGTATAATCTGATTCTTGAAGTCACCCAATTGATTTTTGTATTGCAAGTGGAAAGTATGTCTATACGTTCTTTCCACTATATCTCTCAAATCTATGCAAAACAATTTGCCCCTCTCATTAACTTCAAGCACCACTCTATATGAACTAATGACCAAGTCATCATCATCATTCACATCCTTAAAAAAAAAATTCCTCTTAGGACGAGATTCCATTCCTCACTATCGGTCCCCGCATAACATTAAAAAAATGTGAAATCGAGTGTTTAAAAAGTGTTAGCAATTAATGTTAAGAAATTATTTTTTATTAAAAAGTCAAAGAAAAACTTCATGTTGATTACCTTTTGATCCACATGTTTCCTCTCTTTGCAACATTTCCATAAATATTTTATTCTCTTTTGCACTCAGATTGCGAACAATCTTATTGAGTTTCTTCAAGTTTTTGTTCTGCATGAAATGCATTAACCAATGCATATCATTAATTTAAACTTACAAATATTTCAAATATATTAAATTTCTAATAAAACTTAAAGAACTTGCCTCCCTATCTTGTTGGGATGAGAAACCATCACACTCAATGCAATAAGATGCTTTCCTTGAACTTCTATCGACCATCTTGTATATATAAAAAAAAATCAGGAATCATCAGAAATATAAATTATGAAATTTTTATACAATCTAGCCTTTCTGTGCACATCATAAAATAGAACGACCCAGGGTGCCAAACATATATACGAATTGGTGCATACTATCAGTCATTGCACATCACTAACCCATACACATATGATACTAAAATCAATACTATTTATATTTTCAACTAATCGATGTTTTTAATAGATATATGTGGCCCGATGTGCTTTCCCGTACAATGAGCACCGAGGCACTACCTTTGTATAGTGTTCCCCGATGCGAAATTCTTGTAGAGTGTACACCATGTATCACATAATTTGTTTTTGTTAAAATCATTGATACTGACAGGGTTTGGAATCCGATGCAATGAGCGGTGCCATTGCATCAGTTACCAAACGCCCCTTATGCAACTAAATAAACCCTATACAAATCTATTGCTTAAAAAAAAATTTGCTTATAAAATATATAGAGGGGAACCAAAAGAAACAACAAGAAAGCGAGGGCTTCTAATACCGAAGGTAACTATGAAACCCTTTTATTTTTTTAACATGCATTGAAAATAGTTTGAGTGAAATAGAGAAAGATATAAATGATCAGTAGAATGAAATCACATACCTGAAATTTCTTCTCTGCAGATTTGTATGTGCCCTATGGATCCCTTCCAAATTTGGCTCTTCAAAAAAATCTACCCACTCCAAAGTCTTTGGTGCTAAATCTCTCTTCCACAAATCTTCCCTCTAAATTCTGCCCAAAAAATGAAATAATGAATAGTATTTTACTTTACAAATACATTTCGAAAAACGAAATTCCCACTTTTTTTTTCATTTTGTTTTTTCACTGTATATATCGTACCGATGTGCTACAAAGCGCACCGATACACTTTGTATATAAAAACATTTAGTAAACTATATATTTAAAAAATAAAATATATCGTCAAATTGATGCACCACACAAATTAATGTGCCCCGATGTGTATATACTTAAAAACACATCAATGCCAATTTTATCAACAAAATAGAAATGCAAACCTCTACAATTAAAATTTACGGATATTTTATTTTGTGAAGGCTCTAACGAAGGTCATGGTTTGGTGCATTTCACAGTGTAACGCACCAGTGTGTTCAATATATACAAATACAATGGTGCAGAAAATAATAATCAAAAGCATCAATAACTTTTAATATTGAATTCATGCACATACTGATGATGGTTTTTGCTCAAATGCAGAGAAAAGAAGGTTATAATATCAAATGACCAATTCTTATAATATAAAATAAATTTAATTTAATATTCTTTTAACCTTAAAAAATTAATTTCTTCACTAACCAAATCTAATACTTACATTTCCTTATGAGGAGATTCATAAAGTTGGTGTTGGAGCAAAAAATCATAAAGTTGTTTAAAACAAATTGTGTATATTAAAATTCATTATTATTAATGAAGTCATTTTCATATTTAATAATTATATATATTTTTAAAATT